>CAEGAD010035233.1:0-66897 GCA_903067055.1 Poeciliopsis paucimaculata | reverse complement strand
ATATATATAAATTCTCTGCAGTTTCACTCTTCAACTTCTGTAAAAAATAACTTCGAACTCTGAGCAACAAATTAACAGAATAACGTTTTAAATGTACTTCAGATCTTTAAGGTTTGTGTATTGCTTTTGATACACATTTGACCTGAACAGCGTATAAGTAATGGGATAAAGAATATAGAATTCATCATGCTCTTGGGAGGGGTACATGACGTTTCCTCACTTGTCTCCTTTTTTCATATTAAGTGATTAACTGATTGTCTAAGAGTGAAATTCAATGTTGATTAGTCCCCTGATTATTAAGTCTGATTATTATTAGGCAAAGTAATCACAAAGCATCCGGTCACTTTCACTTTCAAGCCAAAGCCATGACTGGTGAGTAAAGCATCTGCGATAGAGGCTTGATTGAATAATGGTATTTATTGCTGTAATATTTAAGTTATAATGATGGAAATTGTCCAGCAGTGATGCACATCTGCAGCATAAACATTTTGTGAAAGCTGCTGCACTTAACTGGCAACATTTTATGACATGTCTATAAAAATCTGTGGCAGTCTGGTTTATGTCCTATGCATAGTAAGGTTTTACAAAGCCCTTGAAAGAAAAAGCAGATGTGGAGCAGTGTGACAGGGCCATCTGTACACTTTAAAAAATTAAAAGTACTACATCTGTGTTTTTCAGTACTTCTGCTTCCTCGTAACCCCCGGTCGATGGTGGCAGATGGGGGCTGAAACTGAAGTTGGTTTTGCAAGAGGTTTCTTCCTGTTAGAAGCAAATCTTTCCTTTCCAATGTTGTCACATGCATAAGAACAAATTGCTGCAAAGTCAATAACTTGATTCAAGTGGCTGGCTAACTTAGACCAGATTTTTACTAACTGGTGAAAAATGATAAACTAAACTTCACTCTACTTGTTTGAATTTGGATGGAACTGAATTTCATATGCCTTCATGAGAATGAGATCTATTTGAAACATGCCTTAAGATGACTTTCATTGTAATTAATTACTCTTTGAAGTATTTATATTGAATTAATCCAAAGCCTCAAGTTTCCTTTATCAATCTACAATCGGTTAAGCAAAAAATAAGATCAACATTTTGGGACATTGTCATGGATTTTACTAAGAACCTGAACAAAGGTTTTGGACAGCAACATGAGCACAGTACTGAAGTTGTAATGTCTGTTCTGTTGTAATTCACAGAGACAGCTGATCAACTTATATATATTCAGGCTCAATCAGTTCTTTATTAAAATCATTTGCAAATTTCAAGGGACTGGTTAATGAGTCTGAGAATGTAGTTATTTTGTGCAGAGGGAAAAAAGAGCTCACATATCCAGATAATACCAATGTTGGTTGAATTTTGGTTGCATAGGTTACTGTTAATATTCTTACTGTGTCTCTTAAATCTGTGGTTATTGTATTTCAACAAAGTGAACTGTAGGAATTTACTGTGTAACTTAAAATGCAGTTCTAAGACTCTGGAGAAGAAATGCATTGCAGGATTTAGTGTAAAATTATATTTCTTGCATCATCTTCTAACCTGTCAGAAAGGGTGGCAATATGTAGATCATCCAGTAGGGAGATTGATTTATCATTAGTCTTTCAGGGATTATTATGATTTTTGAGCAAAATAGGTCAGAAATTACTAGCTGTATAGTCAGCATCATGAAAACATCAACAGTTCAAACGTCCGACTTTAGTCTTTTTCCACACCTTTGTCTTTTGTTGCTACTGCTGCAATGTTTCTAAAAGATCTACACCTACTTTATTATCAGCTTGAGCAGACAGCTGCCTTCTTTGAATTCCATAATGTGATTCATGAATCATCTGACAACCAGCTGCCAGGTGCACATGACTTAGTACATATCCTGCCTGAACAAACACAATGCTTCATTAGCTTGTTTTATCTATTCTTCTTTCAAGTCCCAAAATGGCCAGAAAAAAAAAAAAAAAAAAAAAAAAAGAGTAAAACATTTAGCAACTCAAAGTCATTTTAAGGAAGTGATATCGTCCCATGTGCTAAATCCCAGAAAAAAACATTAATATATGAAATACCTTCATCTGATTCACACAAAGCCTGAGAGTGAGGTGCCGGCCATTTTTGGTGAATAAATCCTCAGAACAAGGAAGGAATTGCTGTTTTTTTTGTTGTTGTTGTTTTTTTATCATTTGTGCAAAAAAAAAAAAAAAAAAAAGTGAAACTGGACACCTTTTATGAAACTTGATGCCCCTCTTTAAAAAAATAAACTGGATGACACGGTCTGCTTCACTTCACTTGTGAGTGCACAAATCTCTAAGATCAATCAAGAGATTATGTGCTGACTAACAATGCCTGTCACTACCGAGGTTTTTAGGGCACATAAAAAGTTTGAACAAGGAAGCCAGGGAATAATCCACATCCGGGACCTGTCATGTTAATGGATTCATTGCCGCCTCCGAAGTTGTTTGTCTTTCAGCCACGATGCTGCTCATGCCGTGAGGGCAGGCTCTTCTGTAAACACAGCTCAAATTTATGGGTCATATTTCAAAATCTCATGGATTACCACAATACAAATGACGCCCGTTCTTCAACGAGAAAACGCAGCTCACCAGTCTAGAAAATAGAAGCAAGCATCACTTTATTTCATCAGCTCTGGGCTATTGCACTTTGTTTTTTTCTCCTGCAACGGATCTGTAAGTCCGGAGGTAGGGCAATAAAAAATATATATCACTAGTTTCCCTGCAGCAGCTTCACCTTAAATTTGGAACTCAATATAAGATCTAAGAGTTTTGTAGAGCTAAATGAGGGCTGAGCTCCAGTTACATCATTGACTCTGTGACCTCCCACTCACTTACTTGCATGGTAATTATTTAATCTAAAAGAGACCAAAGAAAGTTTCCTGCAAAATCATTTTATGCAAACAGAAGTCCCGGGGCCACATATTGAATCTAAATCTTTAAAATAGTCAAAACTCAGCTGAAGGTTTGTCCAGTGGTCTCTATGCGTGTCTGCACTGGAAGCTAAATTAATACTTTCCTGATAGAACTATGCTCCCAGGGAGAGGTCAGAGAGAGGATATTATGTATATTACTAGTATTGCGGGGAAAATAAGTATTTTATATGCTGGTTATTGTGACTGTTTACAAGAAGCTTAAAGGTTTGGGATCTTTTTGGTGGGGATGCACACACTAATCATCCAGAAACTGGAATCAGTTTTTCTCTGTTGGCTCTGATGTGCAATGACAAGTCAAACACTGAAAAATATGATTCTTTTTCCCTCTTCATTGAAGTTCATAGACCGTATTGAATGTAACATACAACCAATTATTCAGCTTACATTTATATTTGCAAAATTCTTGGCAATTGGCTTGTGGAAAACAGTATTATTTTCTAAATGCTATCTATGAATATGTGTAGTTAAAATTACAACCTCTACACTTGATGTTCACAGGCATTATCTTTGGCTAAACTAAATTTGTGCTTGTAAAATATGTGCAACACTATTAAACGTGAAGTCTCTATTTTTAGACTTTTGAAAATTTTTTCAAATTTTAAACTTCTCCATTTTTTCATTTTTTGTGTAGTTATTTTAGCCAATTCTATTTTATTATTTCATTTTATTTACCTTATGTTTATTTATTATAGTTTACATTCAGTGTAAATAACCATTATTCTTTCATTTCTGCATTTTTACGGCTTTATGTTTAAGAAAATCCAGCTAAAGAATTCCATTTTAAAATATGCAAAATATCTGATCTTATGAACTAAAAAAATGTCCAGCTATTTACACCTACAATTTTTGTTATGATTCTTTTTTGGGGGAGTTACATACATCTCTCAGACTACCAACTATAGAAGAATATACAAAATATAACAGTAGAAAACCGCAAATTAGATTAAATTAGACTAAATCTACTTATCCAAATCACATATCTCACATGTCCAAGATAATAATGATAATAATAATAATAAAAAACAAACAACACACTTTTTTTTATCTTTCTTGTGTCATCCTCGAGTTATCATTTCAGGATCTCCAATAATTATCTGCCTACCATCGTTACAAAACCTCAACTATTATCAGCTTAAAGAGGCTCGTTACACATTAATGCTTCTAGAAAATATCCAATACTATGAAGTGCTACTCAACAGGTGTCAGAATCAGATTGAAGATTTTAATATTTCTGTTTTCATTTTACAAATCAAGCTCTGTCAGTTTTGTGGTAGAGATGTATGTAAATGAGCAGGTTCATTTCAGTGATGCAAGTTAGAAAATTGTCAGAGCCTCTGAATTTTTTTAAATGTCAGAACCATTAACTTAATCTAGTTGTCGACATTAACACTGACGAATGAGCTCTGTTGACTGTGTGGAATAAAAAGGGGAACGATGACAGGCTGCCTTGGTGGACAACAAAAGAAACGTAGGCTGGTGTGAAATGACAGTAATGTTGTTATTTGCACTTTCTCACTTTTCTTCTTAACACGGACATACATATTGTTATTATTAGAGTTAGCAAGGGTGCTTTGTTAAATCCATTTGTGTTAAGATTTGACATTTATCTAAATTCTGTAATTTAAAAAAGGCAAAAAACAAAAGCAATCAGACCTTTTGTGGATTTTGTGATGTCTGGACTCTAAAGAAGTGTGTAAATAACAAGCGCAAGGGGAGTTATGGAAATCTGCTGTTTTAAAAAGCATAAACAAATATTTAAATAAACCCTCTGCTAGGAAACCACTTGCTCTATGGGTATTGATTCTTTTTTTCTCTTGGTGTCATGGAAATATAAGTCTCTCAAGACACATTTGTGACAATGTAGCGACTTATTTTAAATGAAACATGGCTCACCACCCAGGAAGCAATTCCATTAGGAGGCACTGTAAGCAAAAGGGGGGAAAAAAAAATCTGCTAATTCAGTAAACGTTTTCTGTTTTATTATCTGCATGTTAAGTCAGCACAAACTGGGCACTGGAGAAAAGCTGGAAAATACGTATTGCCACCTGTTTAAATAGTTTAACAGGGAAAAAAATAGAAAACCAGGATGTGGCAAACTCTTTTTCACAGCACTGTTTTTATATTTGGCACTAAAAGTCTATAAAAAGTCTATTACATCAAACCAACAACTGCACCAGGCAATGGACGCTGCACATTCAAACTGATTAGACAGTTAGCATGTTAATAAAAATAAACTTCGGGTCACTGCGTGCTGCAATAAGATCACATCATGTTGTGATTAGAGACCAAGTGAACCCATACAACCTCTGTAGCTCCTAGGCAGCCATCTATTATGTCAGCCATTCATGCTTAAAGCCCTCATGAGCTCATTGGGATATGAAACCAGTGAAGCTCACTCAGAGCTACAACATTTAATTTACGTGAGCCAGCTTGCTGCCGGTTAGATCATAATGTGCATTGTGTAACAATAATATTGTTTCCCAGGGAACAGAAAAAGAATGGGCTTTTTCCATCTGGTTTGAAATTGTTACTTCTTCCACTCTCCTGTTTTTGTTACATTTTTTCTTCAATTTATTGGCGAAATGCAAAGTATCGCAGCACAATAAACAATAGCTCAAAGTTTCAAAGTGGCTTAAGAACCTATTATCATTATTATGAATTGTTATTTTGGTGAATGTCTTGAGAGAAATTAATCATTCGTAATTTATCAGACATTTGTTCCTATTTGGTAACAGTGATGATCATGATTCTTCAATTAACTTACCAGTTAGATGATATTCTTGTTCAACAGTCTTGTATTACATTTTATTAACCTTACAGAAGTATGTCAGTACTGACTAAACTCTACTTTCCTCTTATTTCCATGCAAATGCGATCAATGTTGCAATGTCAAAGTAAAAATAGACCAGGGAAATTATTAAAATTAGCTTTAAAGATCAATTCAGCTGTTAATCAACTTTTGTGTTTTCTGTTTCCTGTTTTTTTTTTTTGTTTGTTTGTTTTGTTTTTTCTTTTGTATTAGACTCTCAACTTACAATCAGCATGATCCACCTGCACAAAGTAAAAATACCTGATAATTTGATCAGTGAGCATAGTTAAGCGCAACTTCATTCATACCCCTGGTAATTTTTGGTTTAAAATTATTTTAAATCTTATTTCTGAAATGCAAAAAGACAAGTCTATATTTAGTGATATTCTATGAGTTTGGAAGGTCTCCTTTCCTGTAGCGCATTATCCTTCTTATTGACTAACCTTCTCTGTTTAAAGATAATTTAAAGCTCTTTTTGTTTATTTCACATAACCTACCCAAATGTTTGCTTGTGAAATATAAAAGTTTACACATTTGGTTAATTGCTCAACAAAATACAGCTTAATGATGAAAAAAAAAACAAAAAAAAAAACGAGGCTCTCATCTTACACCAGCACAGTGAGCAGAATATCTATGAACACTATGCCATTTAATTTTTAAAAGATAATTTCACAAGGCCCTACTCTTGTTATTTTTCGTTAATGGAATATTGTTTTCTAGTGAGTCAAAGTCAATAGAAGTCTGAGTTAAAGAGCTATTATGAGGGATTTAATTAACAAATGGAGCTCTGAACTTGCGTTAGTGTCTGTTACGACAATAATGTGTCGATAAATGACACCGGATGCCATGAGAAGCTGAAAACGTATTTTCTGTATAATCCACCTCAATGTGTCTGACTAGCAAAGATAACGTCACATGAAGGGAAATGAATTAACTTTCACTGATAAACCCAGAGCTTTGTGACTGAAAACCGCAGTTCCCATGTTTGCTGTGTGCTCAGTCACACTACTCATTATCTTGTTTATCTCACCAGTCTGTACATGTTGGTAGTTTTTTAGTGAAGGGTTTTGCCACGAATTAGGGAACCATGTAGTTCACTCTCCTTTTCTCTCCATCATCAGCTACTGAGTTAGTATGCTCTGTTGGAAACCAGATAATTGCAGCTCAAAATCTGACCCTATACGCCCTGTCCACTCTTGTCACGTGCTAAAAGAAAGATACTTTGCACACTTTCTGCCCATCTTGTTTGAGGGAAAAAGCTAAAAGGCAGTTTTCTCAGCTGTCTTACACATTTCTAATAAAAAGAATGAATAATGTTGGAGAGATGTACATTATTGACTTCATCAACACAATAAAAATATTGTGATGGATTTCTTGCACAAATTGAAGTAATTTGTTTTTGTCTAATTCCCTACAGTATGTCATAACTGCACTATATGTTTTTATGACATTTTCCATTAGCAATCAGGCATGAAGCCAAAGCGTTTTACGGCGTCTGCAGTAACTCTGACTGATGGTGCACTTTGTGCTAAAGTAACATTTCCACTTAAAAAGACAGCATAAATGTGCCAGTGTGTTTCTCTCCTCTGTGCATTTGTCATACTTTGTACGGACACAAACATTTGTAGAAATTCAGACACAAAACCTTATGGGATCAAAAATACTAAATCCAGAAGTACAACAATCTGCCAACTTAAAACTATTTGAATCAGTCACATTTCTGACATTGGTTTGCAACACGTATCCCTTTTACTCAAGTTTAACGTAGAGGGAAAATTGACTTTGAGCAATGCAATAAAAATATCTGCTTGCAAACCTTTTTTAATTTTTGTTATGCTACTAATATCTATATTTTAAACAACATAACTTAAAAAAAAAAAAAAAAAAACAGCTTTCATGAGGCTTATCTTAAGATGATGATTTCCAAAGTACTAAATCCGCCAGTGGCCATTGCATTTTTGCTAAATCTCAAAGATGCGCACCCCAAATAAAGGCCTATTCAGAAAATAACCATCTGTAACAACAATCCTGTTCAAACAAGTCTTGCCTTAAATTCTGTTTCACATGAATAAAAATTTATTTTTGATACACCAAAACAACAACATAAAAAAATTATCCGATGACTTTGACCAGAAATCTTATTCAACTACTTCTCACAATAATTCTGCATATTTGTTATGTAAAATACACAGAAATAAAAGTCAAAGTATCAAGGTCCAGCAGATCATGACAAGATTACTAACATTTACTAACTAATACAGATTATTCACAAGATGTAGAAAACTGAAGGAGTCTGTCTTGGTATCTGTCAGGGGAAACAATCCTCTTCAAATAACAGCAGGGAGATCAATAAGCAGAGAGGATCCCAACAGTGCAGAGTTACACACATCCAAACGTGACAGGAAACTTTTCCTGTTCGTCCGGGGTCACTCAAAGGAAGTGTCTGCTAAGCAGCGAAAATCACAACTCACTGAGCATGTAAGAGGAGTTTCCTCGACAAAAAACGAGCAACTCTCCTGCAGCGAGTTTCCAGAACGTGATCAGGAAAAAAAAAAGGAGATAATAATATAATGACACCTGCGAGATGATGCAACTTCAATGCAATCCATAAAAGAGCTCTTCAAATTATACAGATGGGGAAAAAAAGTAACATGCAAACAAGAAATTACCCAGGAAAGAGACAAGTGAAAGTACAACAGTTTTATTTTAGGTAGAGCAGCAAAATCGGTTGCTGGTTTCCTTTTCTCTCCTCAGCATTTCCAAGTTAGGCTGTTTTACTTCTGACCAAACAACAACATCCATAGGGCAATTTCCAGTTGGATAATAAATCACTCACACCCCAGAGACATTCAAACATGCATTCATGATGGATAGCTGGGCCGTTAAAATGTGAACAGGCAGAGTAAGAATGGAGAGCATTCAGAGTCACAGTGCCAGGAGGCCTTTTGCCAAAATGAAAGTATGAGCTATCATGAAAAATAAACTTTAGGGTAATAGGTAATGAAAAAGTTTGTTGCTCCAGGTAAAAACAATGATGGACTGAAGAGATCACAAAAAAACCCAAAAACAAAACTGGCTTTACAAAATGTAGACAAATAAGAAAAAAAAAAGGGACAGTGTACACAGGTTGCAACTGCAGAGGACAAAACTATAAGGAAGCAGAAGATTCCAGAAATAAAGAAAAGCAGCAATGCATGATGTTAGCGAGAAAAAAAGACATGTCAAGAAGAGAGATGAAATATAAGCATCATAACAACGGTTATGAGCTATTACGAAGTGAGGTGATTATGTATGTAACATCTGAGTGGCGTAGACAAGTATCGGCAGCTGCATTGCAGGATGGGAGGTAGAGGAAGGGGGGCGTTGTTGGAGCAGAAAGGCAGAGAAAGCATCTTCTCTTGTGAGGTAAATTGTCTGTGACCGGTTTGCGTGTCCATCATCTCTCTCCGCGGTCTAATTACTGCTGGTTCCACCTGGCTACACAGCTCCCTCCTCCTCAGTGCACAGCAGCAGTGACACACAACCACAATGAGATTCAGAGGAAAAGTTAGTCTTTTCTTCTTTGATTAATTTTCCACGCCAAGGTGAAGAAAAATAAGTTCAGATATTTAGTTGTTGTAAGATCCTCCAGATATGCACAAGTTTTGAAACAATATTGCAGCCCCAATAGCCAATCCTGCAAATTCTTATTGAGTTTCTCATCAGCCAGTGTAATCCTAATTCTAATTGGTGACATGCCAATAATGTAATAATTGAATAAAAACTGAACGTACATATTGAAGGATTAACAAGACACCACAGAAAACTGTCAGCTCAACAATCTCTCATCACCTGTTTCTTTTGGCAAATTTTGTTTAAAAATGTATATTATCAGCTTGGATGTAAGAAAGGCCTCCCCTTTGCACATCCTTGTTCAAACATTCAGAAAAAAAAGTATTGTGAACTTACAGAACTGCTCTTAAGATATGACATAGTGAAAAGCCCTTGTCTTAGCATCTAATAAAAGTGACTCTCCTCTCCCCTGCTGTAGAAAACTGAATGACAGAAATGTGGGTCTCTCTTCATCAGGCAACACATTTCATCTCTTGCTTCAACCCCACAGCCAATTTTAATGCTATCTGTCAGAATTATTCAAAATAAATTATGGAAAAAATACAGATGGCTACAGTGGCTTTGACTTGTGAAGTCTTTGAAGTGCTGAGGCCAACCATAAGAACAAAAAAGATCATTACCAATGCTGCTTTTAGATGTTTATGACCCATATGGTAACATATGCAGGAAGGTGGGGCAGACTCTACAACATACCAAGCTAGTAATAGTGACACCTTCTTTCACACAAGACTGTAAACAAGAGGTAATTACAATAGCTATTAAAACTTGAAGTCTAATTGCACAATAGGGGATCATACTGAGAGTAACAGTGTCCTTAGTGGGCTCATTACTAAGAGATGGTGATCATGTTAGCAGTCCACCAAACCCCATACACTTCAGATGAATGACAAGTGGTCCACATCAAAATGCACGGCGAGCCTTTGTTTGACATTAGAGGCTTTGGCAGTCCCACTTCAAAAATAATCATCCAATTACAAAACCTGACAGCTTTGACTGAGTGCCTTTATTATAACACCAAAACTGCCTTGTAAAATTAGATAACAATGATAGTTTAATAAACTAAGGAAGAATGAGTTTTGTAAACTTCATTTGGTCAAAGAGCCTTTTCACTTATGAGCATAACACAAGTAGGATGATTGTGGGAAATTATGTTGAGATGAATAAAGCAAAGGCAGAAACAGAAAGAATCTGTCTTGGTATCTAAGACCAAGACAGGGGGGAAAAAAATATTATCACCCTCTTCAAGTAACAGCAGGCTGATTAATGAGCAGACAGGCTTCCCAACTATGCAGTTACACACATCCACCTGGAGAAACCTTTGTGACGGGAAACTTTTCGGCTGCTTCAACAATTGTTCATCCAGGGTTTTTTCCACAATAAGCGCCTGCTAAGCAGCGAACATCACAACCCACTGAGCCAGGCTTCGCTCACGGAGCACAAAAGAGTAGTTTCACCCACAAAAAAAAAAAAAAAAAAAAAAAAAAAGAGAGCACCTCCGCGCAGCATGGTGTCACTTCAAATACAAGCTGAGACCATTCTAAAGGAGAGGGGATTGAAAGCTACTTTAAAAGGAGGAAATCCATTAAGGAAGCTACAGTGATGACACAGCAGTCATTCTGTGCAGATCTGCAAAAAGAAAACGGCCTATAAACATTGCGTTTAGAAGCATCACTCTTAATAGTTCAACAGGTGGGTTGTGTGCTGACAAGCACGACTAATGTAGATCATTTTGTTATGATGGTGACAGTAGCATTACAGTGCATTGCAAAAGTATGTTTGTGTCTGAAAGCTGCAGCATGTAAATTTTGCAAAAAAAATATGTTTTTCACATATTTGTTAAAACTGTCCATGTGTCGTGACAGTATAATATCAGACAAATAATGTGTGAAAAGATCTAGCTCCACCACCTCCTCCGGGTGTTCCTACTGGCAGCTACAGAAATACAACCAGTCAGAAACAACCAATCAGAGCCAGAAGAAAAGTTTTAGCATTGTCAATCTTCCTCACATACACGCTGCTCAATGTTGCGAAAGACAGAGAAACAACTCACCAGGAAAACTGGTAGCTTTTCGGTAGCTATGCTAACAAGCCAGAGCATTCATGTCAGGCTCCGTTGGGAAGAACCAGAAGAGGATGATTTGTTTTCATAGATTATCTGGCTCATGTTGTCATGTTTATTGTCGGGTTATAGCGACAGCTTCCACAAATATATAAAAATTACACTTTTATAAAAATAAGGTACAGCAACTTTATGCTGCACAATTCCTCTACAGGTCTTGTTTTCTTTTTTGGAGTTGATGCCAAGCTGGAAGGTGAATGTCTCCCTTCTCTTCTGTGTATTGGAGGTTTAGTAGCTTTTTCTCTTATGCCTTTGAAGGAGAAGTATCTCCTAAAGCATGATGCTGCCATCACCATGTGTCACTACAGCGTACAGATTGTGTATCCGGGTCAATGTGATTTTTATATTATACATAGACCTTTGCACTTGTTTTTGTGTCTCTTTTATAGCTTTTGAGAATGTAAAGAGGACTTCCTCTGCTGCCTTTCAAAAATAGCATTCTTCTTGTTAAAGGCCATATTTGTAGAATCCATAATTAATGTGCAAACAGATTTTTTCACCTGAGATGTGGCTCTTAGCAGCTCCTACAGATTTACCACATATCTCTTGGCTACTTCTCCTATTAACATGTGACACAACTTGTCACATGTTGTGTGAACACATTAAAACAGAGTATTATGATGTGTTCAAAGCTTAAAATATGGTTTAATAACCTTACTCTGACAAAACTTATCTAAAACCTTTTAGGTAAGGTTTTAGATAAGTTTTTAGATAAACTTATCTAAATGTGTCTGGTGTGTTTTTTGTTGTTGTTTTTTTTTTGTCTTCTTTATTTATTAATATTCCTTTACACGTCTCTGAAGCATTTCTAAGACAGATTGAGTTATGCTTCGATTAAATTACATCCAAGTGGAAATCTATGCAGTGGATTTCATTTTTATGTATCCCAGTAAATAAACCAAATTTCACATTTTTGCTTGTAGAAATATTTTGAAGCTATATGTCATTTTCTTTCACTTTGCAATTTTACAGTTGTACTATCCTGCTCTACCACATAAAATCACTTCAAAATCTACTGAAGTTTATTGTTGTAGGGTACATGAGTGATGCCTGAGCATGAAGGACACATGTAGAGGACAGGCCCAGATAGCATTTAATGTATTTTTAGTTAATCTGTCACATGAAATTCAAATAAAAGGCACTTAAGTCTGTGATTGTAACATGACAAAACATGGAAAAGTTCAAAGGGTGTGGAAAATTTTTAATGTGAGTAAAAGACACAGTAACTCGGTAACTACACTTCGCTGGTCTTGAACAATCATAAATACAAAGCAAAACAATGCAGGCTTAGTTTTACTTCTGCCTGCTTGAATCCCATTTAAACTCTTGCAGCATTATGTAAAATGTCAAGGAAAGGACCTCAGAGCAGTTGGGAGAAAACAAACCTGTCAGGCATGTCATGGCACAGTTATGTCTTGCTGCAGCTCAAATTAATTCCAGCAGATATGGATTCGTTAAATAAGATTCTGCTGCTGGTGTCATCGAGCATGCACCATCACAAAAAAAGACTAGAACCCGCTGACAAAAAGCTGTCAGTTTTAACATGCATGCCTTTTAATTTAGTTTGCAACAGAATTTGGTAGAGCAGACATTTCCTGCAGCACGACTCTGATTTCACACTCTTCTTCTTTGCTCTTTTCTCTTTCGCTGTTTCTTTTTAATGTTTTCTTCTACCATCGGCTGTCCTAAAGATTTCCCAAAGTTTTGAAATATTCGACTTTACAAAGTTTTGGCTGCAGTTATAATGGAATATATCTCAGCATCAGTCGTTAATCAACTCTTCATTATCCCACTCGATCACACTGGTAAGTACAGAGAAATGTTTTTATGCCTACTCCTCCCGTTTCTTCACAAGGACACATTCATAAGCATTTAGCGTTACTGGTTGTTGCTTCAGTAAAATAATTAACACCATGCCACTGCAAACGTTTCTCGGTCAGCGGCCGCACAGAGGTGGCTGTCAGAACCCCCATCAGATCAAAGCTAATTGTCTCGGCTTTCCTCTCCACTGGCGGCAGGTGCGGCTGCGAAATTGACCAGACACCATTCACTGCAGCAGGTCACAATCCTAAAGCAGAGAAGACCTGAGTGCAAAAGCAGACGTTTACAGCATGCACAGGGTGTATCTGGAGACACACAAAAAAAAAAAAAAAGAAAAAAAAACACTAAAAAGAAAAAGAAAAAGGAATGGTTTGTTTCATTGACAGCAACCTGAAGTGAATAGAGTGAGGCTTGCTATTAGGGGTAACCCATTTTTGGCTGGAAAATTCATCTTGCAACCAAGTAACCTGATTATATTTATCTAGATCTGCAGTAACTATCACAGGCTGGGTCATTAGAAGGAAATTTGCGAAAGGTCAGAAAACGTCATAACTGAGGTCAAACTCCATCCCTTTAAAGGAGAAAGCTAGAAGATTAAACACCCATTTATGTTCTAGTCTGAAGAAACCAACGATATCATGGACATGTTCCTGAAATGTGAATTATTGCGCCTCTAAATAGGAGTGGAAACTTGTTTCTGTCTAAGTTTTTGCATCCTACAGAGCTTCTCTAATGGTGTGTTTAATTTGTAATTGGAAGTGGGAATTACTGGATTTCAACTTAAAAAAATCACCCACAATGAAATTCAAACTTCAAAAATTGTGAGTTCCCCAGCCCACCACAAGCTGAAACTCCAGCATAGCTGTCTCCTAAAAACAAAAAGTCAAAGTCAAAGAATTATCAGGGATTTTTTATTATTATTATTATTTTTTTATGTGGCTTGTTTTGCTGCTCTGATTATTTGTATCACATCTAAATACTGGAACACATAGTAACACATAATCTACACAGTATAGCAAAATTACAGGGGACAAGGTTTCAAGACATTAGAATGTCAATATGTTTCTTGTTACTCACTAATTATCTGCTCAATCTTCAGATGTGAACTGGACTAGTAAATCCTCAACAGTTACTTTAAAACACAGCTTTATGGCAACAAAACCTTTAATCAGTTTGTAAAAATTCATAATTAACTTTTTTTGGCATTACAACCACTACAGATTGAAACAAGCAGAAAAACCGTATTTACTGGTCAAACCTGCACAGATTCATTCAGCACCAGAAGCTGAGTTTTTAAAACCTTTTGAAACCTTTGATGAATGTACAAAAAAGAGACAAATATATTTACATATGTATTTTGGCTTGCGTTGCTAATAGTACTTAACCTGATCACTGACCATCTCACTGGTCATGTGGTCAGTTGAGAACAAATTACATGCGTCATTTTATCAAGGCATAATTATATTTAATAAGAAATATTCAGATTCAATCAACTAGTAACGGAGTGATCAAGGCAAAGTCATTCAAATCTAAAGACAGATGCAAACTATTGCTTGTATGCTTTATCTTTCACTGCCTTATAAAGATGCATAATTTCAAGTAAATTACACTATCTTTAATTTTTTAGGCATTTGACCATGTGACATTTATAATAATCAGCTGAGGCACGTATTATTTTTGGATATGCATCAGAACTTGTATCATATATCCCTGAAATGCTACACTACTATATAATGAATGTAAGCAGCTCACAAATCCTGTACCAATAATAATATAATTTAATCTAAAATCTACAATATGCAGATGCTCTTTCCACACTAAAGCAGTTTTTTGCATCTCCATATGTGGAACTGCTCAACTAATAACAGCACAACCTAATATTTGATTTATTTTCCTTATAAATGTATATGGAAACATGGATATAAAAAGAAAGAAACAAAGACCTCTTATCGTACAACACTAAATTCTTCACCCTTCATCCAAATACAAAAGGCGGTTGCATAAAAGTGAAAAACGTACTCTATAGATGAGAAAGAACTTGATGTTCTACAAAACGTTTAATTTTTTTATGCTTAGTCTGATTTAAGACGTTTTTTTCGACACACCAGCAAACCCGGTGAGATAAGAAACAGTGTGACAGTTGCTTAACAACACGCCTTCTTGTAAACCGGCCTTAAGTTGTGTTAAGTAAATCTGTGCAAATGTTAGACAGTGAACTCTGTGTGAAGCAGAGCCACTTTGATTGGCGGTGGAATTGTATAAAAAAAATTTTCCTGGAAGGCAACCCGGGGTCAAAAAAATATGTGTACAGTCACACTGCTATCATTTACTCCCTACTTTTTTATAGCTGCATGAGATTTGCAAAATCATATCTTCTCAGACTATACACAGCTCAAGTGAGGAAAATCTATTTGAGGTTTAGTCAGGGTAAATCTTTTATGCCTCATGCCATAGAGCTGGGAAGTTAGCAGTTTTTTTTACATGAACTACAATCCACTCACAACTTCAATTTTCCTGCTGCTATGTCACCTGCCGTCTATCCAGATGGTTCACTTCGTATCGGTGGCATTCTCCTCTGCCTCATATGGCTGGAATCTGTGTCCCTTAGTATTGGATTGGGACCAGTAATTCACTCCCTGGTCCTATAATGCTGATAGGAGGTTTTCTCTGCCATCTGCCAGATGAAAATTTCAGAGCTTATCTGTACATCTATTCCTGCCTGATCTGGGTGTGCAATATGTAGAGAAAGGGAAGACAAAGACAAAGGGAGGAACAATAACTGAGAGACTGAGAACGGATACAGGAAGACAATCGTTTTACCTGCTTCCATTTCTCAGAAAAACAGAGGGGGAGAAATATCATAGGAACGTCAGCGACTGGTCTCAGTCTTTCTTCAGAAATCTACTGGGATAAGGAATAATGCAAAGAATTGTGGCAATCTTAAATTTCAATTCAAACCATAATAATGCTAGTTGAATTTCCTGTCTTAAGATGATCTTTTTTTTAAATCCCAAAAGTACCCTGAACTGATCATGAATATTCAGGTCTCTGTGAACTTGAACTGACCTCAGTCTCTCTGGATGAAGTAAAAGCTAAAAAGCAGATATGATAACACTCCACAAGAAAGGCAGACAGTATGTTGCTTGCACACTAATTATCAGGTGGAGTTCGTTTGTAGTCTATTTAGCTTAATATATGGGTGAAGCTCTAATGGTTAGGACCCTTAGGTATTTTTATTTATTTTTTTGCTAAAAGCATTTGTTAAAAAAAAAACAGTGACAAACAGTAGATCCTGAGGGAAGCACAACCCTGCAGAGAGGTTAGAGGGGAACACGTTGAATCGACAAAGAGTCATTAATTGCAGGGAGGGGTGGTATTTTTGGCAACAATATTTCACTCAGGAAATGACCGTGAGCATTATTGCACTCCACAAATCACAATGCCACAGACAAGCGGCTGCAGCACTTCAAAGTCTCCATGACATAAATAATTAATTATAATTACAGAACAAGATAAGTTCCGTTAAAAATTACATTACTAAGCTTGTTATACAAAACAGCAAAAACAAAAAAAAGACATGTAAGGCATGTAAAATGGTGTACACTAAATATTTGAAAACATGGAATATTTTGAATAAAAAAAATCCTGGACAAAGATAAACAAAGCTGATATGAAAAATTCCTCTCAAATCTACTTTAATTACCCAATAGATTATTGAAAGAAACATTTTTGGTCTGTTGGAAAAATTATTGCACATGATTTTGTTAAAAGTTATTAAAAAAAGAACCACAACTGGGAGATAAGCGGGACTTTTGGGAGTTCACAACCTAAAGGTTTGATCCACAACATTTAACATGTAAATGAATTTAGTATTCCCAAAAATAAAAATTAATAGATGCTTTTAAAAAGGCAAAGATTCTGCTTTCACATACAATAAGATTGGTTTGGAAAGCTTTTTTTTACCTTTAACAAATTACATCTTTATTTTGGATACTATCCTTTGCTTTTTACTTAAATTATGTTTGACCTAAAAAAAAAATCCTCAGAAATGTAAAACATTTATGTGTGACAAAACAGCAAAAAGAGAAACTAGTACAACACAGTAAAAAAAAAAAAAAAGACAAGGATTTTCCCCTCTACGTGATTTATCAGTGATGGTATAAAGTATGAGAGAAAAATGTTAATTTTAAGAGAGGATGTCATTGATAGAATGTGGTAGTAAAGTGGTTGTAATCGCATTTAATTTGGTTCTGTGCTTGAATACAAATTGGTAAGAACTGCTAGGAACAACACTGTTAAACACATAAAGCAACACAATATAGTGCAATAATTAGTAGATAACACATATTTACAGTAAAAAATTGATTATCTAAAAGATGTCATTAAAAAACACACGTATATATATTTTTTCTATTTAGTAATTATTTGTTAAAAATGATTTTAAGAGCAGTGCGGCTTAATAATACTGCTTGAGCAAAGGATGTGAATTCCTCTTACAGAACTCACAATTATCCAGGAAAATAGAACATCATTTCCTCTGATGAGACAATTGAGGAGACAAAGCATTGTCAGGGATTAAAGCCTGACTGGGGAGCAGATAATTGGTAGCATTAGCTTTACAAGCTACAAGCTGATGCAAAGAGTGGAAATGTAATCCTTGATTTTTCATACAGTGGAAAGATACAAACAGCTACATTAACTTTTTAAACACAGACATGATGGATGGGCTGTTAAGCAGCTAAGTTAATGGTTGTTAGCCACCAAAACGGATTATTCATCAACATAAATGTAGATACAATGGCACAGTAGGCTGCTGACTAATTTATTAAATTTAATCTTCCAGATTCCTCAGCGCACTGCAAATTTCAGAGAGATAGAGAGGCTGCGCAACCCAATCATTTTCCTTGCTAAACTCCATTTTCCGTGCAAACTAATGGCAAATTACTTAAAACATTAAGCTTTATGGTTTGTACATTAGAGAAATTCTGAGGGGGATCATGTTAATGAGAGTGCATTTACTCCCCCAGCTGCTTCAAAGTGAAGCCCACACAGGTGGGTTGATACTCCTGCTCCAAGTCACACAAAGCAAAGGGGGCTTGAGGGCTTAGTGCAAGGCCAGTAGATGTGTAGGCGTGCGGGTGTGCATGCATGTGTGCGTGTGTGAGTGTGTGTGTACTTTTGCAGGGTCTGATCAGAGTGCTTCCAGATGCTGCTGCCATTTACACCCCTGCCAATCAAAAGCCACAGGAGAATGGCAATTCCTCAGAGTCCCAGTTTACCGCCACTCTACCCGTTAGTCAGCAATACTTGAATCCTCTGCTCTTATGGCAGATGAAGCATGTTGGCCATAAAAATTAATGAATAACTTTAAATAAGGTGCTTTGAGAAAACTGTA
Source organism: Poeciliopsis paucimaculata (assembly GCA_903067055.1). Taxonomy (NCBI): domain Eukaryota; kingdom Metazoa; phylum Chordata; class Actinopteri; order Cyprinodontiformes; family Poeciliidae; genus Poeciliopsis; species Poeciliopsis paucimaculata. The sequence goes on along the minus strand of CAEGAD010035233.1, from coordinate 48,212 downwards.
TTTTACAGATAGTTTAGCAGTGCTAAAGACAGATTCTGTATTTCCTCTTGCCCTTGGTTCACAGATTACTCATTGTATAAAAATTACATTGACCGACTACATTGTTCTTTATTTTTAAGATTACTTGGTATGCAATTTTGAACTTAAATAAGTGTATGTACAAAATGGTAGAAGCAAATACTATATTCTTATAATATGCTGGAATTAAACAGGCAATAACATCTGAGCAGACTGAATGGTTTTGTTCACTTCCTCCTCTGCCATTAGCAAATTACCACCATAGCCAAACTACAATTCTAAAACTGAGCAGAAAATCAATGAAACCGTTCACAGCTCCTCCGTCTGTCTGCTGATTGGCCCAGTTGAAATCCATCAGGATAAATCAAGTTCAATAGGAGAAACTCCAGATGAAGAACTGAAGCGAGATGAGAATAGAGAGGAATTGCGCTGGAAGACAATGGCCATACTATGCATTTGATTATCGTCCATTAAGTCTTATGCCTTAATCTTAATTTAGCTTTATTCGTTTCAACATATAGGATAACATCAGCACTAAAAATAGTCCAGGTGCAAGTTGCAATCTTCTGCTTTCACAAAACTCATTTATGAGCAAAAATGAAAGCAGCTGAGAAACCACCAATCCGGCCTCATAGATTTTGGTTGTATTTTAAAGGCTATTTTTGTGAATTGAGAAATTTTAAATGCATGCAATTATCCTATTGTTTATCAACCTTCATAGTACAAATGTTTTGTACTTTTATTTGATTAATTAAGTTTAAATAGGCAAAGGCTGTTTGTTTTGTGCTAAGTCTGGGTCAATGTAATGATTCATTTTATAGAGTGCAGTCTAGTTTTTGAATTTTTACTTAGAAATATAAATTTTATTTAAAATTAAGTAAAAATGGGGGGAGAAAGTCTCAAGTGAAAATAATTGTGGACAAAATATTGTCCACAGCTGAAGATATTGTAATTTTCAGCAGAAGATAATATGTTTAGCCATAGGGAGAACACTTAGATTACAAATCATGTGCGGGTATCATACTTCAAATGTTCAAACTACATACAGACAGGTTTTCCTGGCAACAGCAGAAATTGCAGTTTTCCGGGAGCAAATTATTTTGATATACCCTCATCTTGCACAGAAATGACAAGAATTTAGCATCATGTTCAATTTAATTAGAAAGAGCTTCACTTAATGGGAAAAGCGAGGCTAAAAAAGTTTGAATTTTAACCATTTAGCTGCAGCTAGAAAAGCCATTTAAAGACGACTCATCAAGCAGATGTTCCAATGATTGAACTTTGTGTCCAGTTGTGTCCAGCATTTCTGTCATAGTAGGAATACAATTTACCCTGAGATTAAAAGAAGGAATGTTTGAGGGAAATTAGAAGAAACAGACATTGTTTAGGAATTTGAGTGCGCAAGTGAGTTAACCTTTTTTTATTTATCTTGTATGTGTGGCTTGTTGTTTTTTTTATTTTTATTTCAGGCATTTACTGATCTTTCTATCTTTCAAATTGTTCTTGTTCTCAGGGATGCCAGTAGAAGTTGCAGCACAGTTTCTCTCGAGCACTGAACTTGTAAAACTCTGCAATAGTATGTAGAGGTAAAGAAATAAATTGAGAAAAGTACACACACAAAAAAATAATAAGTTGCTTTACTCCAAAAAGAAATATTTTGATTTTAGGACATTTTTATGCTTGGCACCAGGTTGTCATTTAACATGTGTAATGACAGAGGTCAAATGAGCTCCTGCAGTGCTGACCTTTTCGCTTACAGATTGTCATATGTAACCTCTTACATACTGGGTTAATCGAAAAATGTTCCATACAATTATGATAACTGCTATGGACCCAGTATTGTGTGTACTTTTTTTTCAAAATGATGATCCATTTTTCCCAACGATGAGCTTGAGATACTGACATCATCTTTGACATTTACACTAATAAAAGCTTCGACCAACAATCCCTGTAAAGGCCACTTGATTGTATCTCATAAGACATATAGGCCACCTGGTATTTTCCGATTCTCATTATTACAAATTATTGTTTCAACTGCAGTCTGACCCCAGGACAAGAGGTCATTCGTTACCAGTAACCATTCATCTTTTTGTGTCACTTATATATCAAAGCTTTGACAAAGTACCAAATAATAAAATGTGTTGGGTTTGCTGGGTTTGGTGTCGTCAGTGCCAGAAAACCATCTAAGTTCACATCATGGAGACATGCATCCATCCCAATTGCATTGCTGATTCTGGCACAGATTAGCATAGCCTGTAAAGAATTGCTGATATCACTAAAACAGGCTATACTAATTAAAGCCAGAATCATCAATTTTGATCTTCAGACAGCTGGATTCCTAAAACAGAAAGGTTTCGCTGCAAGTGAGGTTAAAATTAGAAACAAATCAACATTAGCATCAGAGACAAGGTGGTAATGTCCAAAAGGTTGACAAAAAACATAGAATTAACTCATTTTCTGAACTGCAAAGGCGTTTTATATGGTTTTAAATTAAACAATAATTAGTGTTTGTGAATCCCTCTCTGAACTTAAACACATGCTTAATTTTAGCTCACAGAACACCCCACTTCCACCCCAGAATAAGTAGATTTCTATCAAACAGGAGCCAAATCGGGGGATTATGATTTGCACAATGCATCACACCAGAATGACACCCAACACACAATGAATGGCCTAGTAAAAGAGAAATGAAGGGAGCAGAACAGGGGAAAAGGCATAGGAGACGAGTGGGACAGGGCAGAAATGAACATCGAAGAAGAAAATTAGAAACGTCCATTTTGACATAAAAATAAATGAGAGTTTGTTTTGAGAAAAAAATAAAATATATTCTAATTTAGACTGCCAGCTCAATAACAATACAATTGTTGGACAGCAAGAAAACAGCAGAATATCCTATATAGGTGACCTAAGAGAAGACTAATAGTACAGGTAAGCCAAAAAGCATTATAATTAAGTTACTTCTCTGACTTTGAGTCTGAGACTTAAATGTTAAAAGGATGATGCTCCCTTTGTTTGGCTTGGCTTGTTTATTGAATAAAACACCTGAGATTTTGCATCTTGGTCAAAGCTGGAAGTCTTGAAGCTTTACTGCCCTTCAGAGGTTAGCAAATGTGGAAACTGTAATAATCTATCATTGTAATGGTGTACGTCCCAGAAACAACATCCAGGAGATACAGTTCAGCAATTCTTCACCGGCCTTCTATGACGCATGGCTTGTTATTTATCATAGACTTAAAACAGGGAAGATTCTTGTGCAGTTGCATAATCCAAATAATTAAAATGCTTAGACAGAAGTTCAAAAGATAAAATGAAGATATGACCATTAATTTTCAAGCTTCTGTTTCATTTATCTTTTCTGACTAATCTGGGAGGTGTAACTCGTCAGACCGCCAATTTCCAAAAACACACAAAAAAAAACCCTCATAAAAGCGCACACAGGGTCAGTATGACCCTGCTGGTCTGCGGACAGAGTAAAAATCTTTGAGTTTCCTGCAAAACCCATCATGGCTGTGACGCTTCACTCACCTTATCCTGGCTACTCCTGACAGAACACAAATAGCTGAAGTGCTTTTGGTATAATTTTCAAAAACCAGATAGGGTATTTCACTCATTAACTATCAGGTCAGCTTTGAGTTTCAGTTGTTGCTTGCATGTGCCTATCTGTCTCTCTAATGCACCCTCATCTAAAAAGCAGAACGTACTGTACTCGAAGCGATTGGCGCAGGCCAAGGAAAGCTTTGCTTTCTTGGCTGCTCTCACTGCTACGTCCACGGTAAAATGTTTAGAAATTACCCATATACTTCAGAATATTTGATGGTTTGACTAGCAAACAGCAATCTACATTGCTCATTTCATTGAAGTCCATTGGCAAAACAAAGCTAACTGTATCAGTTTAACTCAATCACAAAGGCCCATCTTCTCTCTTGTTCTCGATTTACAAGTAAAAATTTGAAAAGTGTGACATGACTTTGTATTCATCCACTCTTATTCAAAAATGTAGAATCACATTTTAGTGCAAATGATGCCATGGGTCTTTAGGTTTCTGCCATGTTTGCTCATGTCGAGACTGACATCTGTTTGCATTAGTCTTTGTAAGGACTGAAAAAAAACAATTTCTTCATTTTTGCAATGCAGTGGGATTCAAATAGTTTTTAGTGAAGGTCTTAGTTAACATCTCCAACAAAGGAGATATTAACTTCTTAATAACAGACAGGTCAAGCACTTCTCTCTCAGACCATTTTTGCTCAAATATTGAAGCCTGACAACTTATAGTTCACCAGTATATAGCTCCACGTTTCTTTTAAATCTGTAAGCTCAAAAATGTGACGCTAGTATGGATTTTTCTACAGCTACATATTTTGTGTGCATTCTTTCTGAACATCAGATCCAGACCTTCATCCTTGCTGCTTATCACAAAGTCTCCACAGGATAACTCTTCAGTTTGGCAAACGACTCCACCAAGGCTCTCATACTTTCAGCTCTATGGCATTCACCCACTCAAACCAGCAACTAGTCTCTCCACTCAACCGATGCAGCCCTGCACAGCAGTCATACCGACCAGCTACACCAAACCCAGTTCTTTCCATCTAAATTGCATCTTATGCAACGTGAAGCAAGGTTTTTTTTTTTCCCCAATCATGTCTGTGTGACGTCCTGTTTCATCTGATTGTTTAGACCTGAGCCCAAACAAACATGCTTTCCTGTTTATTACACATACATTTTCTTCACAGTTTCAATATATTTGGGATCAATGCAATTCTCAACAACCTGTCTGCTATGGACTGTGCATGAATTAGAATGTAACAACCATCCCACGTGAGGTTATATAAGTATCCTGCTTCAAACTAAAAGTAAGCACTAAAATCGCGGAATAAACTTTTCTCTCTAGCTGGCAGTGTACAGTGACAACGTGTGTCGCCTTATAACTTTTAGTGTTAAAATAACACTTGTAGTGTGATTGAGTCACCAACAGCTAATAAAATGTAAGTGTCCACATTAGAATGAAGAACACCACTATAAATTATCCCTGAAATTAGCAGTTTAGGTTGGATTAAAGTATGCCGTTGTGTAGTTTCAGTTTCCATGACCATAAAGAAAAGAAAATACTTCATTATGTGTGTTTAATCTATAAGAAAAACCTTTTTAAGTTGCAATTGAGGCCAAAATAGAAGGTCAGTGTATAGGATGAGTTCAGTAAGATTCATGTTGTGCCAAGACAGAGTTGAAGGTCTGTGAGATGTTTTCAGAACTGAGAACAGGTTGGGAATTGTTGTTGTTGTTGTTGTTTTTTTCAGCTAAACCATTCTGTGCCTCACAGGGAAAGAAAAAAAAAAAAAACATGCCTGACTGAAGCTGACTGAAGAACTGCAAAAATCGAAACCACTCATAAAAATATATTTATGCCACAGGAGAGAAGCTGGAAAGGTCCATCTGCACAGTGTCTGTCGACGGTACTGTGTTTTCTGGCAGCTAAATTGGAAGGAATAGTGAAAGCAGGGAATTTCGTGGGTAGGAGGAAGAGAAAGAAAGAAGGAGAAGGCAATTTCACTCAACAAAAATAAAGTTTTCTTTAGGCCTCCAAATACAAATTTACTTTCAAATGTTTCCATTGGAGTTCAATGGATATATTAAAACAATAGAAAGCGCAACGGCTATCAAAAGACTACTTTAAATTTCTATTTAAAGCAAGTGAGAGATGGAGGGTTGTTTACATCGTACATATGACATTTTTGAAATCTGATGTAATGAAGAGTCTAAGTTGTCTGTAAAAAAAAAAAAAAAGGAAGGAATATAATTTATTTTGGGACAGAACAATATACAACACATTTATTGATATGGCAAGATCATCATCAGGGTATTAAAATAGAGGGAAAAAACAAGTCGAATAGAATAATAGGTAATTATTTATGGACCATGAATTCAAGCTCTGTCTGCTTGTGATATGTTTGGTGAGGCTTGTTGATTAATGCAACATAAAACTGTGGTCATGGAGTGGAAAAGTAATTAAGAACCTGCAATGAACCAAAAGACCAAATGATTATGTATTTGATTAATAATCACAAGTCTTATAAATACCAAACATCATCACACATAGCACTTTTCCTGATGTCATACAGTATATTGTGTTTTTATATTTGTATTAAATCCAGAAAAAAAACACTGATCGAGCTTTTAATTGTTAAAATCAATTTTCAGTTTTCTTCTCTTTTTGACAACAATACAAGTCCAGAACCTCTAAAGAACAGAGGATGCTGACAATACAGTGATAAATAAAGATGAAAAGTTGAGCCAAAGCTACATTTAATTTAAGTAGCCGTAGAATGAGCAGGTTAGATTTGCATTATGGTTTAAATCCAAACAACAACATACCAGGAGCCAAAATCTCAGCAACTACCGAGTTAGAAGAGAAACTCATTACACTGCGCGTTGAGCTTTTCTTACAAATAAAAACTGCAAAACAACCTATTTATAAACATTCAAAACTTAAGAGGACAACCCAACATGTTTAAGTTTCAGTAGCATGAGTCGTGACAAAATAAAATGCACAAATTTTAACTTCTAGTTTGTTCATGTCTGGTTTTTGTGGCATACTTTTAACAATAGTATTTTTGTTTCTTAAAAGCTGTTTAAATAGCTATAATGTCAAACTTGTTTGATCAAACCTGGCTAAGTTCATCAGTAATGTGACTATCACAAAAAAATAAACCAAAAGAACACCCCAACCGAGAGGGTGTACTTTCTTTTTTTTTTTACCATGCCTGTTCGTGGTGGGAATGAGACGGCTTTCGTTTTTACATGACAGTAGCCATGAGTTCTGACTCCAGCATGAAAAGTCATCAGAAACAATGTCACGCCTGTGGTTCTGCACCATCCCAGCTGTGATACTTCTCCTTTCTTTAATACCCATGACTTCTTCAATCTGTACACATAGGCTTCACTGCTTACCCGCAGGGCAGCGCCATCTCTGCAACCGTTCTGTGTGGTTTTCAAGCTCAATAGTGTCCCCAAGAGCAGCTGACACATACGGCACAAATGCATTTACAAAGTAAAAGACACCGAGTATAAGAACATAAAATATTTGGTAATCTGTTGCCATAATATTTGCACCGTTTCTGAGAACTTGTGTATGCTCAGAGTAAATCGGGTGTAAAATATATAACATTTAGTAGTGAGGTGAGTTGAGGGATCAGGTTTACTTGTCTCTCTGTCTCTCCCCAACCTTTTCATCTATGTATTCCAAAGCTTGTCCAGTTTGGCTGACTTTTAGTCCTCTCATTGACAGAACGGTTGTGTAATTAAAGTGAGTTGAAGTTTTATAAAACATAACGTGAAGCTATGGAAAAACATTTTGTACGTTATCATTTTTATAATATTTATGTTACCTGTGTTTTACTCATTTTGCTATATTCACTTTTGATATGTATCTACTCTCAGATCCACTTTTTGCTCATAATATTAAAATTCTTTTATATTTAATAATTAAATAGTTTTTGGTGCATCATTTACTCATTAATGTCATTTTATGCTCATTTACCTTTAGAGCTCTGAGACATCTGTCTGTGGAAAGGTCAATGTAACCTTTTGATGACTTTTGCTGTCTGTGGCTTTGTTTACACTCTTCAGCATTGCACAAATGTATTGTTCCCTGTGCTTTTGCTACAGGTATGCAGGACGCCCACATCCAACACTGCTAAGACAAATTATATAGGCAAATTAATTTCTGTTGCAGACAGGGAGTGAGTTGACCTGAATTTGTGAACTCACCCCACTCCTTGATAAAGTAAAAATCCTTGAAACAAACATTTGTCAGGGTCTGTCTCTGACTTGTTTCTGTCTTGACTTGTTTCTAATCCTTTCTTTTCTAACATGAGTGTTAATAAAAACCAGCACAAACTAAATCATACTCTCCATAATGTTGTTGATTTGATCAAATATCAAATAAATATAGCATCCTTTATAACCACTGCTTTTCTATGAAGCAATATGAATTTTATTGCAACCTGGGTTTCAACAACCAAACACATAAAAGCTAATTCACAATGAACAAAATATGCATGCTGGCGATGCAGCTCCACATAGCAGCAGGTATAATATGTTGTTTGCAGAGATAACTGAGTAATATAAGGCACTTTGCAAATTTGTTCATAATCCTTGAACTGTTTCACATCAGACCTCTTCGGAGATCCCATAACTTGCTTTAGTCAGTCATCCAAAATCAGAAGTAATACATAGAGTTTGTGGTTGTAACGTGACAGAAGTTAAGTTCAAGTGGCATGATTGTTTTAACAAGGTCCCTTATGTGCATAAGATAATTTGGCACACACGGCCGCTATAAAAAAAGCAAAAGCAAAGTTTCACCAACTGTGCAGAAGATGAAAGGATTCTAGAAATAAAATGAGGAGGAGTCAGCTATTTTAGTTAAATAGTCACAACACTGTCTGTAAATGTGATGGTACAAGTTTGGGCAAAGGTGCCACACTTTGCAAGGGAGAAAGTTGTGCTTAATCTTTGATGCAAAGATTTCTTATAAAATATTTCTGTCCTTGCAGATCCCACTGCATTGAAGGGCCATTATGAAAATGGGAGATATACAGGAAAATGACCATTAACACCAGTGAACCTAAGCAATCATGTCTTGTGCTGCTGTGCCTTAAGCAGAGAAATGTCAAGTTGTACATAGTGCATTTCAAATGACTTAAGTCATGTTTTATGCCATTAATTATGATTGATATGCCTTTAAACATCAACATGGTTTCAGAGGAATTTAAACAGATAGCCATTTGCTGAAGAGTTTCCTTTGGTAGAACAGAAAAAAAAAAAAAAAAAAAAAAAAAACTCTGCTTGTTATGTTTTTTTCTCCAGCAGAGAGACCTCAGTGTAAATACCCATGTTTATTTATGTGTTTATTAAAGGACTAAGATTAGTCATTAATTGTGAATTTGAGCTCCTGAGAACTGGAGCTGAATACCAAATAGGGCTTTACAATGTTTGAAGTATTATAATACGGAGCCCTGACTAGCTAATGAAGTCCCTGTGGACTGGATCCCTCACTATAATTCACCTTTTATTCTCACAATCTCTTCATCAGTTCCACTTTGACAGATTTCCAGCTTAAAATTGAGAGGAATAATAATAGAGACTTAGTGACGTCCTTTAAAAAAGTTGATGGAAAAAACTTCCTATTGGCTTAAGCAGATTGATTGCAGTTTAACTGAATTTTAACCCCATGATTGAGCCTTTCAACAATTTCCTTTAAATAAAATGTTTCTTAACAAAATGTCACTGAAGTGCAGCATACTGAAAAAAATAATAATAAAAAAATAAAAAAATAAAAAAAATATATATATATATATATATATATATATATACACATGCAGGAGAGTGGTTGCGTTGAATGGCACTTATTGCTATTTTTTATAGCTATTTTGTATTGGAAAAAGGTTCTAAAAAGTACAGATTGAACATTTCCAAAATAATTCAATCATACCATTTCTGTGGTTCAAAAAGCATTCATGAGACTTTGATGAAAATTTATTCAGGCAACAGAGAATATTTTTCTTTCATAATAGCGTCCAAAAAACCATGTTTGTTCTCTTACCTTTGTCAAAAATTAAATAATTAAAAAAGACAAACTCAATAAATTGTCAAGAAAAACATGGGACCGTCATGGTGTGGAAAACAAAACACCAATACCACCAACTTAAAGGAAACACTCTTTGTTGTGTAGCTTACACAACTATGATTTACAGCACTAAGACCTTCCTTCTGGCTCCAATTGGTTGTCCCTGACAAAGCAGTATAAATCTGCAAATGGCAGATTTTTATGTATAGCACAAAAAGTGAAAATTAAATGTGAAACACTTCTGATTTATCTTTGACAAACATTTTAAAAGTGCTTAAAACCCAAAATGAGAAAAAAACAGTGGACAACCACTGTTAATGTGCCCTGTCACACTTGCACAAAACTGTATTTGTTATTATCTCTTATATAACCGTGTCTGGACCTCCTGCTACCACAAACCCAAATTACACGTGCACTGAGGGAAGTCTGTCTGATGCTTGAGTGCTTTTAACCACTCTTGCTGGTATACCCTCACTCAGGGAAATGCTGGGTGACAAACCGTAAACCCACTGACATCTACAAAGTGGCAGCATTTACTGTGTACCCATTACTTCAATAATACATGTTCTTTCCCCTTTGGCTAACTTGCCTGAGTTAACATCTCTGTATGTCTTTGACTGCAACAATTATCACTCTGCGTTCCTTACATTCAAATGAATGCTTAATATCAATAATCAATTCAATACCAGACCTATAATGTTCAAAAAAAGACATGCCCTCTCATTAGAATGATAGCAATATTATATTATTTCAGTATAAGATTATTATATTTAGACTGCGTTAAAGGCTACTGCTTCAGGAATTACGTCTTACAAACACTCATTATTACTCCTCAAAATGTAAAAATACATGAGAACATTACTTTCATGTATGGCAGGTGTGTGTTGATCTTCCAGGAAATCGCTAGAAGAAAATGAATCCAGACCTGAACTTGCTCATATCGAAAGTAATAATCATAGTTTAAGCCATCTGGAACTGAAACTGGAAGTTTATCTTACTGCTGCATACAGTGAGGACTATAAGCAAAAACATTTTCCAAAGCCCACTGGGCTTATATATTTAAGAAGGGCTGATGAATGCGAACAGTTGTACAGATGAGAGAAATGTTGGGTCGGAGCAAAATAAAGAAGAGGAAAGACTCCATACAAATACATTTTCCTCCTTTCTGGTCCACACCAGCTCCAATTAGACCTTGATGGGTGTTTTTATCAACGTTGTTTCACCCACAAGTCAGTCACAGAAATAATTGAATGTTTTTCTGCAAGTTCACAAGTATAATTTTAAGTCTTGTGTCCAAAACACTGGCGTCTCCAATTCTGTTTGCAGCTCGTGTATTAATTCAGTTGCTAAGGAACTGCCCGATACTTCTGATGTAATAATTATACTTTGGCTTTAACATCATTTCTGCTCTTTACAAATTAATTAATTTGGTTTAATCAAGCCCTGCATACTTTCTGGATCTATGCATTCCCCTAGTTGCCTCGTCACAGTTAGTATATCACATTGGTGCAAAAGAATAAATAAATAAATAAATAAATACATAAATAAGTAAAAAAGAACACTTGTTCAGTTAATTTTGTGATTGTTTTAAATCATCCCAAAAAAGCTTTGGGGTGAGGGTGAGTTTCTGTGTACTTTTTTGATAAGGAAGAAACAGCAGGAGTAAGTTGGACATGTCACTAAGTCCAAACAAGCTCAGGGACAAGTGAAGTCTTTAACAACTGATTGCTTCCCATGGCCGTTTCCTTTTTTTTAGACACAGACAAATTTTGTGGGTGCTTTTTAGACGAATGTGCAAATCCCAGAGATGGAATTAAAGCAATGTAAGGTTAAAATACAGACCAGTTGTATTGTTCACTGAGTATTATATTGTTCAGAGTTGCTTCAGGACTGAAGCTTCTTACAATTATCATCAGACAAGAAAATGGTACCTCCAAAGCACATTACAAAGAAAGACCAGACAGCAAAGCTTGCACGCGTTTGCTGTTTCCTTCGGTCAATTTAGACTCACAAGCAAATCTAACATGTATAATTTTTGGACTTTGGAAGGACACTGAGGCAACATATAAACTCAAACCGTTGATCTTCTAGAGACCAAGAGACAACAACAAGATCCCTCTATCAAAGTTTTAGCCCAATTAATGATACTTAAGAGAAAAACATACATCAAGCACTACTCAAGATTGTGGTGTTTTATTTGATATTTTTAGTTATTTTAATGACTGAGCATAACTTGCATGTAAACTGCAAGCAAAACATTCTTCCATTTATTTCAAAAGAGCTAATTTTCATGTCTGGACTCATGTTTTTATTTTATTTAAAAGGACAGTAACTTTGGGGTATGTTTAGCAAAGAACAATTGCGATTGTAAAAAAAAATGGAGACTAAAAAGAGATGTGTATTATAGAAAAGGGAGAAGTTTAATAAAAAATATCAGCATTGGACCTGATTCTGTCATAAAACTTCATGTCAAACAACTTATATTTTGGTTTATTTTCGATAAGACAACGAGGTAGCTATGCATTGTTGCATAGTTACCAATGACAAGATGCGTCATATAAAGTTTTGAAAAAAACGTTTGCCCCTTAATATATTCACTGCTTGATTTTTTTTGTTTTGTTTTTGTTTTACCTTTGTATTTTAAATCATCAAACACATTTCAGCATAAAAGATAATTTGAGTCAATAGAAAAAGCTAATTTCAACTTAAGATTTTCTTAATTAACGGGAAAAGTTATCAAACCAACAAGGCCCTATGTGGAAATATAGTCACACCCCTTGTTAAAACACAAATTAACTGTGATTATGTAGGTTTTATTTCAGTAGCAATAGCCAGCCCAACTAGTGCGAAACCAGTGGAGTCAATAAATGGATATAAATACAAACTCTGACAACATAAAGTAGGGTGAAAGATCTCAAATAGCAACTCATGATGCCTATATTTTACGACATTTAAGAATGGACGAGAAAAAATGTCATTCATGTCTATCAATCATGAAAGGGATAAAAAGAGGTTTTTGGGACTCCAGTGACCCAAAATCAGAGTAATAATCCATAAATGGATGATATAGATGAACAATCTCATAAAAATATGAAATTGCGATGAACTTGCGGAACTTGTGGTTTTGCTTGACCCATATTTTCTGACTGTGTTCCTCCTTGTTGACAACAAAATAAACCATATTTCTAAAAACATATTGATTAATTTTGTCTACAGTGTAATTCACTGTAGGGGAGAGATGCTTCCTTCAATATAAATTACCACTTTATAGGTAAAAACATAAATTCTACTTCACATTATATGGCTCAACAAATGGTTAAAAGAAAAACTGAATCCCCATTTGATTTACTTTCTAAAACAAAAAAACTAAACAAAAAAATGAGGTGGTAATAAAAGTCACCATTATATAACAGGCTCTGATCTTGACAGTGCAATTTAAAATATTGTGAACGTGAACATTAGGAAGATGCCCTGAAGAAACAGACAGCTGACAGGGCAAGAGGCGACAGTGTCATTTGTGAATACACTTTTTCTTTCTCTCTTTCCTTCTTTCTTTCTTGCTTTCTTTCTTTCCTTCTTTTTAAATTTTTTTTATTTTTTTTTTATGGATAACTCACCAAACGCTGCCGGGAGGTGAAGAGTCTGGAGGTCACCTTTCAGCAGAGCGCTTTTCGGTGTCTATGCTGTCAACTGGGGGTGCACGATCATCTTCTTTCAATCGGATCATAGTGTCTTGGAGACAGACAGGGAGGGAGGAAGAAAGGAGACAAAAAACAACGAATGTGTTAAAAAGCATATGTCCAAATTAGGAAGTGGAATATCTATAGCATCGCTGCCTTTGAAAACGGAGTCAAACATGAACAGGAGGGAAGAACTATGATACTCAAAACGTTTGCAAAATTGCTGCTCTCTCCAACAAGGAATTATACATTTTTCATCATAAAACAAAGCAAAAAATAAATACAATAAACCATCTATTTGCCATTCAAGCATAATTTTCTTAGTGTCTATGATGATCTTTTGTGCATTTCCTGCAATATACCTTTACATTGCAGCGTTGCTGAAATCTTTATTCTTTGTTTGTCTAATGCATTTTAATCAAAGATCTGCTTGAGGTATGTGTCTACCATTCCCCACTGGATAATATCTGTCAAAGGGAAGAATGGCATGTCTTCATGTCTCGGGAAGTGCTCATGCCTTATATAGTCTGGGTCTACTAGAGTTGCCTGCTGCACATAGCTGGATGTAGCCAAGGGCTAAGGAAGGAGACCTTTTGAGAGCTCATTAAGACAGTCTTCAAGTCTTGAGAGACAAATATGAATGCACTACAAAAGAATGAGCCTGCCATTAAAAATAATCAGAAATAATGGAGCTGTTCCCAGACTGAAAGTACATTTAATAAAAAAGAAAAAAAGTAGAAGCTGGTTTAAATGGAGAAAAAAAGGCTATGAAGTGGAAGACGGAGAAGGTTGGGGCTTGATATTAATTTTCAAAAATGTAAACACCTTTAGAAACATTAAGCAAATGAACACTGTATGTTCTGCGTTGCAAATACAAATTATATCTTTAAGATCAATGTGAAAAATATTTGTTCTAAAAGACATCCACATGGCATTTACTGCAATTCTTTTTGCATCTTTTTTTTCCCACTACTGACATTTACACTAGCTGCACACAAACAAAGAAGAAACCGCGTAGAATTTAAATATTTCCTCAGCTGCATCCTATTTTAAGGCATCCTAAAAGGATGGAGTGCTTCATCTTAATGCTAACAACCTCGCTTGGCCTATCTGCTCTAAAGCTAAGCTGGGTCTGCAGGGGCGTTTTCGAGTGAGCCATGAGGAGGACTGAGCGATACAATTACCATTTTCAAGTTTCCACTTTAAATCTGCGCTGAGACTTGATCTGAGTCTCAAATGACACGGCATATCCAAGTAATGACGGAGACATTCCCACAATGTTATGAGACGGTTATTACCCAGATAAACACAGCAGTAACTTATCATACAGAATATATGAAGAAGTCTTGTGGAAAGCAGAGAGATAAGACATTATAAAGTTTAATTCCCTGTCTCATAATGAATTATTCTAAGGAAGAAAACCTCAAACCTCTCAATTTTATTTATTTCTTTTTTTTTCAAAGATATTTTTGGCTCTAGAGGTCACTGAACTCATAACAGCCACGTCGAGGACTACAGTATATTGGGCGCCCACTCTACCCTAAAAACTAGGATTGAAGGATGTCTGTGAAAAAAGCATCTAAACGTTTGGGAAATGTATCAAACATAAGGATATATTTTTGTCAATTGTATTGGAGATTAACCAGATTAACCCTATTAGTCCTAATCGGAGCGCCGACGATCCAGTCAAATTTGCAGTACCGTAATTCTGCCACACTTTGCGCTATTTGAAAAATTCCAACAATTTCTGAAAGGGGAGACAATGCGCTTTTCAGCCAATATCAGATTATTATGGTAACATCAACATAATAGCAGGGCGTGAAATTGGGGCATTCTTTTAATAGATGGTAAATTGTGCAAATAACTTGCTAGATATTGACAGTTCCAGTTGTTATGGATAAACGAGCAAATAAATTTATTCACAGGACATTTAAAGATGTGCGGACAAGTAAAATAAGCAAATGAACAAATGAATCTCTCTAGGTGGAGATTTTAAATTTAGGGCTAGATGGTTTTCTGCGACAGACTGGCAACCTGTCCAGGGTGAACCCGGCACCAGCATCTCCCGACCCTTCCAGGCACAAGGGTGTTAGAAAATGGATGGATGGGTTAAATGGTTTTTGATTTTTTTCTGCATTCAATCTATTTCGTGCCAAAGTGTTCAACCAAAATACTTTGCTCTCCTACATTTAAGTATCACATAGACAGTTGTAGCCCATCATTTTCTATTATACGGAATTAAAGTTCATGTCTGAAACGGGAAAAATGAATCCTCTGTTCTTCTTTTTCCTAAGTTATCAGCAAAGACTGGCAATTATTGCACATTATCACAGTAAAAGAAAACATGGTAGAAAGTATTGCTGCAACAACTCATATGTGAGAGGCTGGACTGTCCATATTAAACATAAACAGCACAAAAGTCACGACAACTTCAAATCTCTCTACTTCCGAAATGGAGACTCTTATCTTGCCTAGCTTAAGCACAATATAAATCTACCAGAAAAGCTCTTGACATCCTCGTTTGCTCAGTTTGACTTACTAAGAACTGGTTCTCTAAAAACTGCTTTTGATTCATGTGTGCTTGTGCAGTAAAAGAATAGAACAAAAATTTCAGTTTTACAAAAGTAATTTTTTTATAACCAATAATAATAGTTTTACAGTTGAACAAAGAATGCAACTATTTTTCTAATCAACTGCATGTACAGGAAGAGTCTTTTCACCTCAGTGTGGTAAAGTGGAGGAGTATATTTTGTCGCTAGCTGTAGCTATTCATGTAGGAACACTTAGGAGCAAAGCAGTTTGCCTGTGAGTGTGTGTGTGAGTAAAGTAAAAACAATGACACAAACAGAAAGACAGGAGGAAAAGGACAGAAACAGAGTGTTTCATACAGCTGAACTGTGGCTGAGGCTCAGCCAAGGTCATCCTCTTACTTATGACATACATGGAGCCAGACTGAGCCTCTCACTTGGACGCTCTCCATCTGCTCCCGCTGATAAGACCGGCTACTCCACGAACAGCATGCAGACACCACAGCTCTGCATTGTGAATAACATACAGCAATTACACAAAATCAATATCATTTTTTCCCCTGCTAAATAGAAGGCAGACTTTCTGGAATGATTTAGATCTAGATGATAGTGCATTTAAAAAAAGAAAAAAAGTTTTTGAATGCTAATGCAAAGGAAATACAAAATAGATTTCTAGCCACAAAGACGGAAACGAGATATCCTGCTAATTGGTTTATGTATATCAACCAGAAAACTCAATTGCATGCAGTCAAGGGGCCAGAACAGCTTAGTTTAAATTACAGGAACTCAACTGGGCAACGTGGATTATTGGGAGTCCAGAAGATTTTCCACAGCGTCTCTTCCAGTTTACATAAATTGGGAGAGGTTAATAATGTGTGCAGCTGGCCGAGCAGCATACCTGCTCTGTCTCCTCCGGTTCAACACTCCACTTTGTGAATCAAAGCACACGTTAAAATTCATGAGAGCAAAACATATATTTCGCTGTCACTCCAGTGAGGACACAGAGAATTGTTCTGTAAACCCCTCTGCCTTGCTGCACTTCAGAGTCGGACTTGAATAAGGACAGAAGCTCTGACTGCATGGGGAATGTGGATGACAAATACTACCTGGGTATCAGGTTGGTCTAGAAAGCAGGAAGGCGCCATGCTTGGGGTAGTTTTAAATAAATGCAAGATGATGATAAAACTTTACAGTGTTTGAGAGAGTGGCAATAAAACAATAAGGAGGAATATTCGGAAGACTGGGAGGTTCGCCTGTTTTACGATGGCTGTCAAAAGCGCACACGCCCCTGCAGAGAGGCCAGGTTTTTGCGACCGAAAAAAAAAAGAAACTTCATAAATCTTTTCACAAGTGTTTGCATGTATAATGTGACAAACGTTGTGTAATTCATGTGCTAAAGAAATGTCCAACAACCTTGCATTAATAAAGGACGTTGCACTTTTTGTCAATACTTTTTGATTTAGATTCAACTTTGAGTTTACACTCATCAGGGAGGTTGCTAAGAAGGCAACAACAACTTTGTTTATCTTTATGTTTCTGTGTAAATTTTGACATTTCCATATGAATTTGTCAAATCAACTGGCAGCATCCCTCTATCGATTACTTTTCTCCAATAGTACATGTAACAATATGCTGTATGGTAAACAAGATTTACCATGGTGTCAAATATTAGATTTTTTAACAGAGCTGCATGAAGATTTAAGAGTCACTGAACATTTAATTTGGTGCAGTATCTCTCAATGGTTTCTCCAGAAGGAAAAAAACATGGATGAAAGAAAACTACAGGGACTTTTAACAAAGGACTGACCTGCAGACTCCCTGTTTTTCCTCATTAACTTTCTTCTTTGTTAAATTGATCAATTAGATGAGCCATCTGCTAAAGCCCACCATTTTCTTAATGCAAGCACACATTTCAAAATATCTCCATCCAAACTACAACTAACACTGAAACCCAGAGAAGGTTCTCTAATGTTAAAGAGGTTGGTGATCTCATCACCATAACTACAGCTGATGATCTCAACATGCAATGCTTCCTATTAAATGAGCCTTAACCCATGGAGGTGGACCAATTGGCAGGAAATGAGATCAAATTGATTGGAAAACAGATGGAAGCGAAGCAGCCCCGATAAAGCTTATGAGGCTTCAAGGGTGCAGATGAAAACAAGACAGATTTGGAGAGCAGACAGCATGAAATCAAGGACAGATTGGATGAACTATGGGGCTTAATTTTCCAAGGCTTAAAGGAAGAAAAAGGATTTTTTAAAATCAGAATGGTTAAAACTGAGTCTGTTCTTGTGTTGGAATTTTTTTAAGAGCAATAGGAGAAAAGAAAAGAAAGGAAATTGAACAGTATCTTTGAGTGCTGCTTCCACATTTAACCACAACAAATATTCTGCCTGTCACATAACTCATAAAGGGGGGAAATAATCTGCCGCTGTCAATTGCTGAGTACTCTTGTGTAATATTTCCAGAGAAAAGTGCAAGACAACACAACAGCTAGGCATTAACAAACCACTTTCAGATTAGCAATTATTGAAAGGCATCTAATTCCACATGGAGACAATATCTCTGCTTTTTGCAGTCAATTTAAAAAAAAATGACAAAAGCCAGTCTGCTTATGTTGTTAAATACATCAGCAATCATGTTTAAAAAATAACCGCCTGGATATGTAAACAGTCAAATCTTATCCAACATTTCCACTGGGATTAAGATTCAACAAAAACTTGATAGAAAAGCATGAAGTTTAGATTGACTGATGATTCGTTAAAAATAAAAGAGAGTGCGGGTGTATGGACTTAGTACCTTACTTCTTACCTGATGATAGTTCAGATAGACCTCACTCCCTAAAACTCCCTTTCATTACCCTGAACATGACAGTAAGGGCATGAAACATAAATGAGCTCATCCAAAGGAGAAAAAAATATTAGATTGTCTAATGAGGAAAACAGACTAACGCCTAAATTTAACAAATGTGATTTTTATATAGACAATCACTTTTATACACAATTAAAAACAAACAAACAAACAAACAAAAATGCATGGATACCTCAACCAATTTACAGCAGTTTATTTGAATTGTGATATACAAACATTTCACACTATTGCACTGAATTACTGTAATGCCAAGTGGAAGAAACACAGGGACCTAAAATATTCAATTAGATGTGCAAGAAAAATGATTAACGATCTGCGCACTCTCCCCTGATTTCACCTTCGATGAGAAACAGCACAGTTCCACAAATTAGTTTGAATTTTTACTGCATCGGGGTCAGCTCCGGTGGCAGCGAGACGAGTAATGGTTAAGAATGCAATAAACAGCTCCCGAACGGCTTGGAAGACTTGCTGAGTTCATGAAACTTTTAAACTGAATGGAATGTGAGAGGAGAGGCTTTTGAGATGTAAATGACTCATGACCATTTAAATAAAATAAATAAAACACTCCTCCCAGCATATAAATCCCCAACTTAATTTAGCTGAGTCAATAGATCGCCAGGTTATGACTGATATGAAGTTCCTCATAAAGCTGCAGCAGAGTCTTTAAATGTAACTGAACAGAAAACAGCGATGCCACAAATACACACTTGACTGGATATTCTTAAATAAATCCATGTGTTGCACTGAGAAAAATACGCAACTTTTTAAAATGAAATTGAGTTTTTGATGTTTGTATAATTAAGTGTCCCCTTAATTACTCAAAACCGGATAGGCTGCAACACATTTTAAAAATGAAGCCTGCACGTCTAACGCTATTGATCCTGATTGAACAAGCAGTGTGAAAAATTGGCTCTTTTGTGTTAAGACAAGGCAAATCCATGTCTTAACACACTCATGAAACTTATTAAATAAACAGGTTGTTGGGTAAATTGAATGAGTTATACTCAGAGGGGCATCAGTCACATGTCGAGGGTAGTTATGAGCCCAGGGGATGAATAAACATAAAAAATAAATAAAAATCAGAGCTTGGTCTCCAGATCATTAACCCTTCAGAGCTCTACTGACCTCAGATGTTCATTTGATCTCATCATGTTTTGGTGAGTGTGGAAGAGAAATAGTGTGTGGATGTGTGTGAGGGGGAAGGCACCACTTTGATGTTGTAATGCAAAATTTCTTTTATCTCACACGGAGCGTTTGAGGCTTGGCTGGCTGACCAAAACTCAATTAGAGACGGTCTGAGTGTGAACCGACAGCATACGAAGAGGTGAGGCACTGAGGTGTGAACAGGATGGATAGATGGATGGATGGTAGACAGTGAGATGTGATTAACATTAGTCTTTGGAAAGCTTAGGTCAAATCCAATAGCTATGTGCAATACTGACCACTGCCTGACCTGTATAATCAATGAGTTTTGGTACAGTGAGAGGCACGATCCACAAATGGAGAAAATGTGAAAGATTTTGAACATTCCACCCAAGTATCTACAAGAGCAACTCAGACTCATCCAGACAAGAGCTCAAAACAAAATCTACAAGACCTCAGTGGGACCAAGTCAGTTCAGTGTTCATGATGTAACAATAAAAACTGCAAAAACACAAAATCTTAGAAAGTATTTTTGGTCTGGCTTCTAGTGAAAATATCTTGGTGCTCTTGAAATTAATCAAAACCAACTGAGAAGTAACTTTTCAACAAGACGCAAAAGATTGTTTTAAGCAAATAAGTCATTGAAATTAATGGAAAAAGTACTAATTCCATTGGCAGTTTAACATGGGAAAAATAATAATAATAATAACTAATACTTTTTCACTTCACAAGCTCCTATATCTTGCTTGAAGGATACTTCTAAGTTATTTTTCTCTTATCTCAAGTGTACTGAGATATCTGCACTAGAAATTAGACCAAAAATACTCAGTAAGATGTTGTGTTTTTGCATAGTTGACCAAAATGAACACGAAGGCCCATCCCACATTAGCCAGAAAACATCTTGATGATCACCAATACGCTTAGTAGAATATTCTGTGGACCGAGAAAACTAATGTGCAACCTTTTTCAAGGCATATGTCCAATGACATCTAACTAGGAAATCCAGAAATAGAACATCACAGTGACAGTCAAACATGGTGCCGGTAGTGTAATAGTCGACGTCTGTTTGATGCCTCGAATCTGGATTATTTGCTGTAATTGAACTTGTAATTCCATAATTTTCCATCATTTTAATAGTTTTACAGACTTTATATCATTCATATTTATATATGGGATTCTGAAGTGCAATGCAATACTGGTGTAAAAATAAGTATGACATTAATTGTCTTATCATTAAACCATATTTATATTTGAGGACAGCTTGCTTATTAAATCATCTGCATCCTGGCTGCACATTAAGAAATATTCCTAAGCTTATTTAGTCCAGCTGTAACTCAAGGTTTCGTCATCACAATAACAACAAAACCTAAAATAGTTCAGCAACAATAAAGCCCCTTTTTCAGCCAACCCTGTCTTTGTTGTTATTCTGTTGATTCCCTTGGTAAAGCATCCCAGTGGAAAGAAAAGGTGAATTAGAGAAATGTACATAGACTGGAGAAAAGGAAGGTAGACGAGGCTGCATTTATTTGCTGTGACATAAACTGGACTGGGAGACCCTCTCCCTCCATCCCTTGCATTCTTTAATGACACTCAAAAGATGAACGGCAGCTAGGTGAGGAGCCAGAGAGGAGGAGAGGAGAAGAAGAAGGGAGGAAAGAAGCAGAAGCTTTTTACTTTGGGGTCTTTCATCTCTCTCCTACCATCGGTCATCAGAAATGGGAGAACACTGACTCCCAAACGCAGCGCCTCTTTCCATTTCCATTTAGCTAGGAGAAACAAGGCTTTATTGCTGTGTCCCGAAAGGCGCAAAAAGAGTTATCCATACGCAGACGAATCCTACTGCACTGTCAGAGTTCCCGTGCCAACTCAGAAATATTCTCAGTCTTCACATAAAGATGGTCATTCATCAGGAAAAAGCAATTTCTAGCCTTTATGTTGCAGTCCCTAAAAGATTTTGTGACATCGACAAAATCTTCCAAAAAAAAAAATTGCAATTTTTAAACGTATCCCATGGTTATACATAATCAGGGAATTCGACTGGATGTCTCAACAAAAACATACATTGACTAGACTGAGGAACTTTTATAAGGGAAGAGTATTAAACATATGAATTATCCTAAAATGTTTCTAAGTAGATTTCTAAGAATCTACTTACAAAGAATAATATGTATAACCATGGGGAAAAGATTCTGGGCATTTGATTCAAGTTATTTGTGACCTTTTGATACTTTGTAAACAGTAGGATCTAAACACTTAAAGGCAAGTCAAGGACTCCCCACTGGCAGAGTATATAGACAAGTAAACTACAACAGACAGAGGAGTCAAAGTGAGAAGAGAAAAACAACTTGATCAGATAAAAAATTTGATCAGAAACACTTTGAACACAATTTCAATAACGCCGTAGCTTCAGGAGAGACACAGATAAAATAAAAATAAATAAATAAATAAAATAGAAGTGATATACTGGCTCAAAGTAGTTACTAATAAGCATGCAAGTACATAAAAAGTTATTCATTGCACGTTCACAGTGAATATTTCAGGAGACAAAACTATTAGGTGGCTCAGCAAACAAATTTCCCCTTGATCTTCTGTGACTGGCGGAGGGCAGATACAACAAAATAAAAAATGTATTTATTTTTTTTTTTTTCAAAGAGTGAGCGCAGAGAAACCAAGAGATGTATAAACACATTAAACAGCAGAACCATAATGCACTATTTTTAACTACAACACAAAACAATTAAAGGTCAGGAGTAAACGTGCATAAATGGGAATAAACTTACAACTCGATATTCTGTTGTAAACTTCCTATTTGCTCCATCAAACCTAGATTTTTATTTTTTATTTTTTATTAATTTTTATGCATTATAATTCTTAGGCAAAAAAAAAAAAAAGCAAAATCTGAATCATGTACAACAGAAAAGCCTACATGATGCATCTCTTATAGGAATTGGTGAAGCTGTATTGATTCCCCTGACAGACTCTTTCGCCACTACTGTCCATCAGAGGTTTTGGCATTTGCTTTACCTTCTTTTTTACATCACTGAGCCAATCAGAGCCACAAGAAGGTCTTGATACATTCAATCATGCTCACACTGTCCTCTTTGGTCTCTGCTGCATTACAGTGGTGGTAAGCATACCCATTGATGACAAAGGATAAACTGTTTTCCTATAGCCTTGGATTGTATCTCCGCCATTAGCCCTGATGCAGCATACCAGTAATCTTGAGCGTGTACATGCAGTGCGGTATAGGGTGTGAGAAGCACATACACAAACCTGTTTGACAGCTCTAAGACCATCCTCCTGACTCTGATTGGTTGTTTCTGACATTGTGTGATGCATTTCTGCAGATGGCAAAAGGACCACAAAAACTTTTAAGCTGCAGTATAAAAGTTACTGCAGCTTTAAGAATGTATGTGTTCATTTCAATCACACAGTCTGCTAACTGTTTTTATTTTTTTAAATCCTCTACAGAAACTTTCTCGGTTTTAAAAACATGTCAGACAATGAAAGCAATATTACATGCATAACCCTATATTAAGAGAGAATAGCACAGGGTCTTCAAAACACAATATTTTTTTAAACCATTAGCAGTGAGCTGGAAGCATTCCTTTGGTGTTTAACAGGATTACAAGGAGTGTCTTTCAAGCAGAAATTTATTTCACTCCATGTTTGTGCAGGATACTTTTACTCTTCATGAAAATACAGAAAACTGCACGTAAATGTCTGCATCATGGTTTTTCACTGGGTTAAAATAAGAAGTTAACTGAATTATTTGAGACCTCAGGTCGTTTCATCGGTTCTAAAGTAATTCATAAATTACCAACTGGCTGCTTTTGAATATGTAACAGTGATGTACAAATGTAACTTCAAAACACTCAACATTTAGCAACTGTACATTGCTCTCAGCTGCAGTACTTCAACCACACCATCACCATGTTCTTTTACCTTCTATGCAAATATAAATTAATTTAATTAGAATTTTCTCTTCTACCCGCCACGGCTAGAAAAGTCATTTCTTAAAGTACTGAAACTCACTTTAGATGAATACTTGATCTAAAAAGTACCTACACAACAAAAAAGAAAACAAAATGAGCCAAAGGTTGCAGAATAACAAAATACAATAGGATTACAAAAGTGTGACGCGTAATCAAAACAACTCGCAGCAGCCAGAGCGGTGTAACAGCTTCATCAATTCAACTCATAAACAGATCCCTGGTTTCCAGTATGGACCGAAACAAAATGCAAAGTGGTTTGAGATCCTCCATATTTGCGTTGCCTCCCCTCTCTGCTGAATCGAGAGGTAATAGTGACTGCGGGCTGCAAAGTGACAGCGGTGAATTAATGATTCATTACGCCAAGTATAAGCAAACATTGAGTCGGCGATGGAGCAAAATGGATTCATACACATATCCAGCGCCAAACCGTGGTATTTCTTCGTCCATTAAAGAATATTCAAACACCCAGCCAGGTGGGAAAAAAAAGTAAAAGCAGCAAAAACCACATTTTTTAGAAAATGTTCTGGTTAGATTCATCCTCTGACAAGTCTGAAAACCCGAAAACTCCAAAGCCCCTAATTATTCATTATAAATGAGATATATGGAACCCTAAGCTTGAGGCTAAAAGAATTTTCCATTTTCCTCTCATTAAGGCAGGTCACTTGAGCCACTGCTGCAGTTGAACCTTGCCATATGTTTGTAGGTACAAGATCAAGTAAAACTGTACAAAAAATAAAAAATAAATAATAATAATAATAAAAAAGGCTGCACAGTCCTTGGGATGTTTGATGCTGAAAAGAGCTTCAAAAAATTTTGAGTGAGCATGTCAAAAATAATTCTCCAGCGAGGGATTAATATGGAGAAAATTGCACAATTGCAGAGCGTGGTGTACATGCATATTCCATTAAGAGACGGGGAGCTTTGACTCATGATGTGGCATAGAAAGTGCTTATGTCTGATAGAGGAAATCTTCTGTAGTTCAAAACTTCATGCAAACAAATCATACGGCAGCTTTTCCACCTGTGCAAGACAACAAACTCGTTATTTTCCTGTATCAACGGAGTCCCTAAAACACAAAATCCAGCCGAGCATAACAGATTCACAAATGAAAGTATATATTTTTTTTTTTCTGTGGTTTATTCAAAGGACACTGCTGCTGAAATTCACAAATCATCTGCTTCTCTTATGTTTCAAAGCCCTTTCTGACACTAATCAAAAGGCATCTGGAAGTCATTATTATTTATAAAAGTTATTAAAGATGACAGGATCTTTTGTTAATATAGATATTTACTTAAAAACAGCTTGGTGTCACTAGTGAATCTAACAACATCCCCCCAATATTAAAAATATGATGGTGTTTTTCATCAAAATGATTCAAAAGCTTTACAGTTGTTGCCAGCCTCAGTTGACAATTTATTGCTATTCTATCATAATTAGTCCCCAAATTTGAAAATGTATGTTTTGTGAAAGACTCTTATTTTCAAGTAAGAATAAAATTAGTTCTTAGGTTGCCTTTTAGTGTGGATAGAATGCTTTCAGGCTGGCTATCATTATTCAGTTGTAAAAGCATTAATGAAGACATCAATTGTCAAACTGATGACAATGCATATATAAATGTTGTATTTTTATCAAAATTATATTATGACATTATTATTTATGATTATTATTATTATTATTATTATTATTATTATTATTATTATTATTATTATACATTAATATTTAAACTGAAACTAATCATTTAGTAAGTGTTGAAATTTATTTTTTACTGGGTGGAAGCCAGGCCACCAATCAGAACTCATCCAGCTCTGTTGCTAGGTAGACAAAGAAGCTCTCCCATGTCGACAATTAGATAAACCTGATAGAGCCGTTTACAGAAGGATGGTCTTCCCTCTTTAAAATGGAACAGTGATCTATCACTAACTGCATCCTACCTATCAGTGGGTATGATTTTTAATCACAAGGTTTACAAAAAAAGTTTATTGTGGGTATCGCCAATCACAGATGATGCTATATGCTTTTCACCGTCCACAAAATAATAATCATAATAGTAATAGCTTTCCTTCAACTCCTTAAACTTGGTTTCTATTTTAGCCAAGTTTATGATTTATGCTTGTGTTTTGGTAACCAATTCCTATTCTGTCAGGGGGGGGGGTTACTATTTCACTTTTCCACAAGTTTTTCTTTACAAAAATACAGTTTGACATTTAATCAAATCTTTTACTTAACAATTTAAAGGTTTGATTTGTAGTGACTTCAAAATCAACACCAAAAGGGAGAGAGAGAAAAAAGGTAAACTAACTCAAAGACATGCCGATTAAAATAAAGTCCCACTCCTGCATTTATTTTTGGCAGAGTTGAGTAGAAGCAGCCTCCTGTTCACAGTGAAAAGTTTTTTCCAACTGTTGTGCCTTTATATTACGAGTTTCATCTGAGATCAAATAGTAAGTTGGCGACTGTTTGGCTTTTACACCACTACTGCACACATCTCCTGGAGCTAATTGTACCATTTAGTTCTGACGGTTCACATCTTCTGACAACAGTTTCCAGTAGATAGATGTCACAAACACTTTCATGGCATAACCTGAGTGTATTTCATAAACAACTGTAGTTTGCGTTTGCTAGAATGTTGTTTTAACCAATGAGCAATTTTCTCACAGTGCCAGCTTCCTGGTAAGTTTATATCATTTCTGTAAACTTTGTTTTATGTTTTTCCTTATTTTACTTATTTTGATCTCTTTCCTGAGTGTACCGCTTTGACGAGTTACTCCCCGCTGTGAATGTTTTATCATTTTCTCAGTCAATTGAAATTTTTTTTTTTTCCCTATAAATTATTGGAATCACATATGAGAAGATGGGTTTAGACTGCTTCGGTTACTGAATTGCTGTTTCCGACTCCAAAATGCAAATTATTTGAAACTAGCAAACAGTTAGTTCCTATTAAGGCTCATGCAAGCACTTTCTACAAAAAAAAATATTCAGCATTTTTTTCTTTCATGGAAACCCAAATTGAGAGTATTTGAACTGCATAGAAATAGACAAGCATCAAAACCGGATGGTTCTACACTGAAAACCTGTTCTTAGTAAACGAGTTTGTGATTTGCAAAACATTTACTCTGTTAAAACAACAACAATAAAATTATGTCAAGTATTCCAAATAAATTGCTATAGTTTCTTTTCATTGCATCTTGAACATCAAGCACCCGCTGGTGGAGCTAATGTATTGCTACACACTATAATATTAAAACAAATTCATATTTGCATTTTTTCCAACCTTACAGTCCCCTTGCAATTTTACAGTATTATTTTTACAGCCAGTCTTGTGGTTGTCTGAATGCACAGCAAGCAGCATATGTCGCATTGATGGATGAAACATAAGCAAAGACTGAATGACCTCAGTGTTTAGACAAGTGCAGTGTAAGGGTGAGCCACATCCTGTCACCTCCACTGAGTGATTGCAGCGAATGTGAAAATGGTCCAGATAATCACGATGAGGCTCTGTTAATGGCAACGAGGGCCTAAGAGGGGTTGAGCAGGGAGCTAATCAATTTGCGGCCTGCCAGAAAGACAAATTAGAAGTGAAAAGAAATCTTAGCGTATTTACAAAAAAAACTGAGTTTTCTTTTGTGGATGAAGAAATCTAGTAAATCTTAATATATGAAGGATTTCTTTATTTGACTGAAAAAGTTAAAATCATGGATTAAAATTGTTTTACCTCAGAGATGTGATCCTCTGAAGGACAAATTGTAATAAGAATAAGAGTGTAAAAAGAATTAATGTAAATAAAATAACCGTGTTACCTATCCATTTAATGCATGTCTAGGTATTGACACTGAGAAAAAATGTGAAACAATTAGCTTTTTTTTTTCATTCTAACTAGATACTGAGTCTACTGTATTGTATTGAGGAAACTATTTAAAACAGCATATCTACAGCAACATAAAGAGTAGCTTTTTCCTTCAAAGTGAGGAGTTATTGCAGCTGGAATGGTGTAAAAATATTGTAAACAATATGCTCTTTTTGGCAGCAGTTAAGTTTTAAACATAACAGGGACAAATGCTCCAGAGAAATAATGCCTCCCCTGGATGAAAACTGAACAACATTCTTTCATTTAACTTTGTCCTTGGCTGTTCAAAGCATTTCACCAAGAAAGAAAGTGATTCTGGAAAGCTCCCAGTCTGCAAAACACACGGTCAACAGCTTTGTTTACTTAGGTTGTTTTATAACGCAATTGTAGTTTTATTACGGTCAGCAAACATGCAGTTGAAAAAATTAGGATGACTCTGTGTTGCTTCAGCACTCCCACAGGCCGGTCCTGTTTTACAGGAAAGTTAAATTGCATGATGGTAGTGGGTTTGCATGGTGTTCTCAAAACACTGAAGCACATAAAGCTGTAATTATGTGCAACAAGTTGAAACCTAATTCCTTTTAAACATCGGTAAGGATCATCTTTCTTGATATAAAACCTTCTCATTAACATAGAATATTGTCAAAATATTGTGTAAATAAGACCGATAGGAACGATTTTAATAGGGAAATAAGATTTTATGGCCCATACATTTTTGACACTCTGCAAAAAAGATAAATTAAAACAGGTGAAAAGTTAATTTACTTCACTAATCCAGTTTAAAGTGCCACACTCTCAGTGTTATGACCCACAAGGTGATGTAACATATTTCATATATTTTCAGGAGTTTTGGCTTATATCTCATAAAAACCTGAAGTGATGTTTAAAAAAAAAAAAAAAAAGTGAAATAACGCCAGTAAAAATAAAACTGCAATTTAATTTCAAAGCCCACTCAGTCAAGAAGAAAACAGGTGACAAATGGAAACACCACATCAGTCAGTGTCCAATAAATATGATATATGAGTTTTACTTTCAGAGTGAAATTTCCTAAATAAAGTTATTGTTCAATACTTCTAATTTATGGAGCTGTACCTGTATTTTGAATTAGCCTTTTGACAGATGTGTCGTTTCCCTTCTCAACTGCTTTCAGACACATTGAGCAGAAGGAAAATTAAACACTGGCCTAAACACCAAAGACCGAATCAGACGATTACAAGTTGAAGAATTTAAACTGTCTGCAGTCTCCTCCTCTCCTTCGTCTGCTTGCCTTGTTAATGTTTCTGGTCACTGCTGAGGTATTTCATAGCAACAGCCAAATGGTCTGAACCCTAACTCCACCGAGCCACTAGCAATTAAAACACATGGACCTGGCACTAATGTGATTACGTTTCTCGACATTAGCGTAAGATAGTCTTTGGGAACTAACCACCGAATTAGGAAGTCCAAACAATGGATTGAGAACAGTATAAATAACCTCTGCCACATCCTGATTATGATATATGGAGAGTAAAGTGTTTTGCTTAATCCTACTGCCAAACCCAAGACACAATAAAAGAGGTAATTACTGAACCAGGGAAATGACTCACACACTGTTGTTCTCAAAATAGTAGTTGATTGTTGTCAACTTATTAAAGCACATTGAATCCTGATTCTCGGTGTTCAAATAATAAGCAGAGGTAGGTCACAAGGTCACTCCTCACCCCTGGTGGTTCTCACCAAGCTGAGGATTAAATGGGATCTGACTCCTGTAATAAAAGAGGCATCAGAAATATTAGGCGGTCAATTATAAACTCTGGTAAAAATGAAATGTAACAAGATTACATTAAAGAGCTTTACTGGGCTAATCTGACTGAAACAGAGCAGTGAGAGAGGCCTGGACAACAAGGACAGAACACAAAAAGGTGGCAAGGAGAAATTTCAGAGGATTAAAAAGGGTTTACCAAAAAAATTTTGCAGCTTCATTGTGAACTGTAAGTACAAGGAGAAATATAAATGCAAACTGACATAAAATCCTCAAAAAGCAAGTACAGAAAGATTTAACCACAGCTGCCCAGAACATATCTGTTTGTAGCTGCCTCAATTTTGTTTGTGACATTTTTTTCCCCACTGAATACATCTTCTTTAACCCAGCTTTGAAATAAAATGCAAAACAAATTTCATATAAAAAATTGTGCCCACTCCAGTAATATATAAAATCAATCACTAGAATAATGATAAAGTAATTCAAAGATCATAAAAAGGTCTGAAAGTTTAATAGAGCAGTAGTGCTGACACAAATTAATGGCAAGAAATGTTAACAATGCTTTGTGCCTCCCCCTCGACACAAACACAGATCCAAATAGATATTTGAACCTTCACAGTGAGCAACTTTATTTGAAGCTGCAGAATCCACAAGCTACCAACTAAGATTTATTTAGTTGCTTTATTTAGTCTCCTGCCAGTTCTGCCACAGCAGAACAGCAAAAGTCCATCAAGTCCCACATCTTTCATTTTTGCCGTTTTCATTTGGACACATCTACACTAAGCTCCTGCCAAGAATCTAAAGAAATAAATCAAGCAGATTTTACCATTGTATTTTTATGTTTACATCATTGTATTAGTTGAGTAAATATTAATAAATAATAAGACCCAGTAACCTGTTTGTGGTGCCTGTATATGCAGTTAATAAGCCAAGCTTGGGTTATGATTACATTTCATTGAAACACAGAGGGTATCAAGCCAATAAACAGTCTCCCTAACATTAGCCATGCCAAAAACCTGTGTGTGGAGAAATGTCAGGCATTTCCATCCTATCTCTCTCTCTGTGTCTCTGTCTCTCTCTCTCTCTTTCTTTCTTTCTCTCAGTACTCTACATCTACATGTTCAGTAACATTCTTGGGGATAGTTTTTAATCAAGTTTGGACAAACAGACAAATGAAGACCGGTTCTAAAAAGAAGCTCACCGACTCATGTCATTGTAATTCTCCAAAAAAGCTTTCATATTGTGCCAAGTTATTCAAATTCCTGCAGTGATCTTCAGTCTTATCTCTCAGTTAAGAGGAGGTAATTCTCAGAGAAGAATTAAAGGTTTGCACAACTCAATCCACAAAAAACTTGAGAGGTTCGAAAAGAGCAGGTGCATCAATCTGGCAGTCACTTAATAATTGAAGGAAATGTTACTCCAGAGTCTGAATCAAAACAGTGGGTCTGAATGCAATTATTTAATTTCTCTTTTCCTAATTAAAGGTTTAAGAGTTGCTAATTACACAGTGCTAAATAAGCACTGTCACTGCTTTTTTGTCGCTGTGGTTAAGAAGACTCGTTTTCTCCGTGGCAGCTTGTTGACAAGCTGGCATATAGAGTGCAAGACAAATTAGCCACAGTGTAGCTGTGTTGTTTGTTAGCCCATCTCTCCCCAAGAGTGTTCTCCATTACTCCTCCTGAAAAACATCCTCAGGTTCAGTCAGTAACAGCTTCATAACTCTGAGACCAACCTGAATAGATTTATTCATGTTATGCTACAGAAAAAAACACATAAAAAAATCTTCAAAAACTTACCTTTTTATTTACTAGTCATAAGAGCCTGAAGTGAACGCAAATAAACTTTCATTTGGGCTGTCACTTTTTCTGACACCATTGAACATGGTGTTAATTTCCTTCATTGACATTTCTGCCAGTATTCTGTCATTGGTCTATTGAAATAATCTAAAACTAAGAAAGAATATTTTGGAAAGCTGCAGGGCCTTCAAGTCTTCTAAGCTTTTTCAAATTTTCTCAAATTACAACCACCAACTTTTACATGGTTCTTCATTCAGATTTTATGTGATAGAGCAATAAAAAAAGGCAAACTAAAAGCACCAGCAAGCCCAGAGGTAATTTTGTGAAGAGGTTCAATCTAAAGCAATAAGTTTTGACAACAGATAGGACACCATTCAATCCAAGCTCTGCAAATAAAAACAGCATGGTCCAATGCAAACCAACCTAGACACCTATGCTGACAGATCTGGCAAGGGCGACATTAATCACAGAAGAAGCCAGGTGGACCATGCTAACTCTGAAGGAACTGCAGCGATTCACAGCTGAGGTGGCAAAACCAGTTGACATGGCAAGTATTAACTGTACCATATATAAAGATGGCCTTTATGTGAGAGCTTGATAGAAAGTCATGGAAAGTACTGTTGCTACATATAGTACATTTTTGAAAAACATGCATTATTTTCATTTCACTTCACTTTGTTTTGGTCTATTACTTAGGAATCCAATAAATCACATCGAAGTCTAAGTTCAAATGCATACCAGTTAGAATATGCTGAGGTTATAATAATATGGCTGATTATTATCAATATCTGATCCAGTCCTTAGTTTGCTGCCAGAAGGAATAGGTAATGTACAGACGAAACACCAAGATGATTTTCAAATGATTAAGGCAAAAAGCGATACTTTTTTTAACAAATCAAGACAGCATCTCTTACTCTTCCAGATTGCGATCAGATGTTTTCTTGTTGCAATTCTGAAAAAGACACTTTAAAAGCCCCAAAGAAGCATTGTCCATATCTGTGTTCCTTTTGTCTAATTTTGCTCTCAGTTTTCAACTCGTCCAATACGAGTGACCAACCGTGCCGCTCAAGATAACAAAAATATTGACCCAAACACCTCTGTAGGCACAGCCTGACAAAACATAAAAGTGGAACAAAATTATTTCCACTCCCTTGGGTTACTTCAGACTCATGTAAATGTCATGTGCCTGAAGGCTGAGGCTCTAGCTGGCTTAGATTAATTTTTACTCCCCATAGTTTAGCCAGAGGGGTTTGCTCTACATCTTGCCCAAGTCTGGCGTAAGTTCCAAAACTCACTGTTCCTTTCTTAAATGTCAGTCAAACAAAATGGAGATGAATACTTAAAGGCAGATGCTGAACCAGTTGCTACCACAAATTGCCTTGCTCCCACCTGCTTCATTAAGAAACATTAAGCAGCAAAGTGGCTTATTTCAGTTTGCTTTGAAACCAGTGCTCCGACTTTGTTGCCTGGTGGGAAGCTGATATGGCTGTGACAACCATTAAGCTACACAAAAGGCAAACTTCAAGCCTCATCAAGTACGGGAGCAAAACAACCCAACCAGGGAAGAATTAATCAGGCAAATGGCTACAATAAAACAACAGTGTAAGTAGTTTATATGAAGTTTACATGTTAATTGTCACATTAAAGACCAATAATTGATCCCCAAAGCATGAGTGAAACATCTGGTGTCGTGGTGAATTTTTCCGTCCAGGGACAAAGAAGAACAGACGCTTTTCCTAAAAGGCACACAAGCACTAATGTGTGTAATTTCAGCTAAATATTTACGTGACAAGGCAGTATAAGTTGCTATTAACCCCTTACATGCCACCCTCAAAAAGTCTACACGTAAGACAATGGGGCAGTGTCATCATAATAGTTAAAACGTCAATACCCTACATTCGTTTTAGAGAGACATATTAACAAGAACAGTCATAAAAAGAACATAAACCAACCTTAAATAAAATGCTACAGAGTAAGACTTTAAACCACAGAACACTTTTTGTTCATGTACTATGCTGAATTTCTCCAAAAAGAATCACTGCCAAATCTTCTAAGACCTTATTAAGTGCATCTGGCAACTGCTCCACATAGCTGAAACAGGTTGGCAGAGGCTCCTATCAGCAAGTTCAAATCCCTCTAAAAATGTTCCTGCTCATCCTTCGAAAACTGCATTGCATTGTGAGGGAGCTTTACGAGTGTCCTTGTTCTTGATCCACAATTACAATCACGTCATTAGAGCGTTCAGTCTCTGTTGTGCTACATACTGCTCCTCAAGGAGTTTTTAATTAGTTCTTCAGAATCGGATCGCTCACTTTGTTTAATGGCATAACAGGTGTTAGATAAGAAAAAATTGTCTGTCACTGTGTAAAGCAAACGTGACCACGAGATTAAACGAATGCATTCAACTTGTCAACAAGTTGTCCTTCGTACAGGCAACATTGCAACATTAGGAAATATTGGATCATTTAACATTTGTGAGACAAATGTGAGACAAATGTTACATGAAAGAAATTGAGACACAGTAACAAAAATGTGACTTCGGAAAAGATACAGTCAGTTAGAAACAAAGTTATATTTAGAGAAAATGAAACATTAATAATCCACAAGAATGCAGAACAGACACATCCCACTGATTTGAGATGTTGTTTCCTGTCTCTGTTTTGTTCTTACGTATAATTGGCTTCGTTTTTGTTTTTGTGACAAGTTCGAAGTTTTTTCAATTGAGGATGTCTGGACCCGTACTTCTGTTAAACATACATAAAGAAAAGATGTCAAGATAGGAATTTGCATTTGCATACCCCTCATCTTTAAGAGGGAAAAAAGATTAACATTATTAAATTTGTGACTTGTCATGATAACAAACTCAGATTGACCACTTCTGTAAACTATTAAAACTGAGAGCAAGACTGGATTGTTACTTTTGCTATTAAGCCCTCACTGACTGACAAAGAGAGCATAAATAAATACAAAAAACATTTAAGTACCATTAAATGACGACATTGCATCCTGATTAGAAGCATAAATCTTCTACTGAACTAACTAGATTACAGAGGAGATTGTGCATTGATGAGTGAGTTTAATTTTTAGAGTCATGTTTGTTTTAGGAGCTCCGATGTCCTTCCTCAATAGTTTTACTGCTAAAAATTTTAATAGGACTGTGCACACACTAATGGATAAAAAAAAAAAAGGTTCATATCAGTTTTAAGTTGCTTTGATATTTAGACAATCCACTGTATGAGATGTACTTGAATACACCATAAAAACACATCTATTTGCTCTGGTCAGAGAGACCTGTCAAAACAATATGAGTGTATTGTCACATCTCAAATGATGTACACAGTTTTGAAGTGGTTGAATGCTGCAGGCAGCTGGATTTGGACATTTTGCCGAGTTTTCTCTCGTGCCGGTGACAATTCAGCTTGACCTTGTTTCAGGTGAGTACATCAGTTAAGTGCATTGCAAGCAATGTACCTTATTGCTGTCGAAAGATCTCTGTGTCGACATAATATTGTGGTTCAGTCCACCTTCCTTTCTCCCCTGTATATCCACAAAAGTTTAGTGATAGCTGGAAATCGTCTTTCTCTCTGGTTTGGTGTCACTATTTGAAGATGTGCGACAGATGTGCATTACGCACTTAGTTCTGCACTTAAACAGCCTGCATGTGTTCATATTTAAAGAAACACTGTATCTGTTTTGGTTATTTGTTCATGTTGAACCAACAAAGTCCCTGTAACTTTGCCATTTGGGAGACCTAAACACAAATGCTTTGCGGTGAAACATTTTCAAAATAGCATGAAGTAGCCTTTTAGCAGCTTTTGTAGGTGGTTACTGAAATATTAAAAATAACTTGACAAATATGACTACCTTGAGAGAAAGTTATACAATCGCCAGGTAATAATTTATATATAGACAAACAGTTGGTTTTAATAACTAACCCAAAGCAAATACAAGGTTATAAGTGATTAGAGTCATTGGAAACCTGAGGCTTGACTTGGATTTGCCCCTCAAAGACTTAAGACCCGACATGGACTTGGAAATAAAAATGCTTTTAAACATCTCTTGCTGGGGGTGCAGCTACACTAACAAAGAGCTGTCTAAAGATATGTTTGGTCTGACTATGACCATTTACAAACCACCTCAGGATATTGTTTTCAAAGCGGAGATTGCTAGTTGGCTTACAGTAAATATACTTTTGCTTCTGAAAATGACTTTTTATGCTATCGCTTAATGAAATGTAACATTTTCTGACGTGCCGATGTGCTTTGATTATTACCCACACCATCGTCTTTCCTTTCTTCAGTGCATTACAAGCATAAAAGCTGTATGAAACAAAGGCAGAAGAAAGCTGAAATGATAAAATCATTTGTTAGATTTCCACCACACACCTGTCTCTGCAACAACTTAAAATGTGATTTCATAAGGATATGCTTTCATGCCCAGGGCCCGCCATGCAATTTGCCTTGGTTGAGACATGCTTGATGAACTGTATTACAAAAGCGAGTGGGAGTTTGACAGAAACAAACAAATGGAGGTAAAAAGGGTGCAGCAAATATTTTTCCCATCTAACGTGGAAAACATTTCATGACAGAACCCTAAAAACCCTTACGCAATGATAACTGCAGAAAAATTTGTTTTGACAGGAACCTAATGATATAGCAGGATGTAATCTAGTTTTATGCTGGGGAAATCTGACTTCAAACACTTTCAATTTTGTTTTAGACTCTTGTTTTGACATTAGTTGGGTTCATCTGCAATCATCTCATGCTGACAATGGATAGATAGCCTTACGGTTCCAATGAATGTCGAAATCAAAATTTTTTGATCATAGTGATTGGAGCGTTTTTGTTTTTTTTACCCGAGTTCAAAATAATACAGAAGGATGAAATGTATTCAGTGTCTGTATTTGAGTGATCTAATTAATTTATTGATGACATTTTGGGATTCACAACATACGGGTAAAAGTGTTGAGGCAGATCATTGTCATTTAGTTACACTGTCGATGGATTAAACTTCTCTCATTGACCAAACCTTGTCTTCCCATGATAAAAATCAAGTCTTTTTGACTTATTATTTGTACATTGTTTTCCTGAACCGACTTTTTACGCAAAATTTGAAAGTCAAACATTCAATCACAATATCTAAATCTACATCCACCTTCTCTTTTATAAAGACAGAAGTGATAGTTCCACCACAGATTTTACTAACTATTTCCCACCTCAGACAAAAAAAGTCTGTTTGCACAGAACCTTGAGACAAGCATACCAGAATTTACATTTGATAACAAAACATTTCTCATGAAATAGCCGTGATGGGTGGCCCCAACGTCAGGATGTACAATTTGAACTTTAGTATGCCAAGTTTAGTATAGTGCACACCTGCTAACTTTTTTTTAACCGATCTCTCTTCGTCCCAAGGGACCTTTACTGGAAACAATGACAGGCAACTTGTTATCAATTTACTTTCTGAGAACAGATAGAGAGCAACACACTGTTAGCTGTCATTCATGGGGCATAAACGCGTTTGCTTTCATCGAGGGAGCAGCAGAGAGTGAGGCAGTGTGAGAAAACCAGTGGCAGATAACGAAGGCGAGTTAGTAAAAGCAAAAAAAGACTAACTACAGAGTCAGAGGGACGAAAGGGAATAAACACGGGCCAAGACTGACAACTCTGGAGGAACTCTAAAAGGGGGGAAAACACATCAGTCCAAGCAAGGATTGCACTGGAGTGCACAAAGACTTTGTATACATAATCAAACTAAATGCAACTAGTGGTGCCTGCTTCTGAAATGCAGTCTGTTTGTTAGGGAAATATTTATAGCCACAGTGGACAAATTCTAACATGCATGCTGTGAGATGTACTGTACACAAAGCTTTGTTGCCTGCTTCTTCATTTCTTCATTTCCTGCTCAGTGCACGACACTTGAACTGTAACCGGCTCGCATTGTCTTAATCTGTGTGTAAATTGTTGTTTGCTCGACATGCACAATTTCCTGAGGTAAACACAAACCACCTGCGCTATTAACAGCTGCAAAGTTATTACTCCCAATAAGTGGCTGAAGTTAAGACAATCTGCAAAGGTCAGGGAGTGATAAATGCCATCTCATATTAGCAAGGAAAGACTGAATTGCATCCTCAAGGCACAATTTTTGCCAGTAATAAAACAATAAAAGCACGAGAAACAAAATCAATCATCTTCTGTCAAGATATTATTTGCAGTTGTAGCCTGTAAAACCGTGCCCAAACCTCTTCATCAACAGCCACATTAAATATGCAGCCTTTCTGTCTAAGACATCTAAAATGTCAAGCTCAAGTCTGCTTCTGTCTTCCCAGCACTGCGTCTCTGAGGCAAAGCAGGCGCCATGAATGTGGGACAACAGTAGCTGCCCAGAAAGTGGACACAAAGACATGGAGGCAAAGCACTCACCTCATAAGGCTTTACTGTAATCACACCCTCCGGCAGCACGTCTGCTCAGCAGAGGAACACAGGAGATGGGAGAGGGAGGCTGCATAAACACAGCTGTTTATGGGAAACTTAATTGAGCGGAGGGTGATTGACAGCCTTCGATCCAAAGCTTAAAAAAACCAACAACAAAACACACCTTATTCTGTCAGCTCTGGTGGAGATAACCAACAAAACATTTTTTTTTTTTTTTTTTTTTAACATAAAAAGACAAAAAGAAGCCTCCCCAGCTGAGACATTTAAAGGCCAGCTGCTGGGATATTTTTTATGCAGTTGTTTTAATAATTGAGATGAAGATGGAAAAGTTTGAGCCCATGTGCCGTCTAAAGATAGACACTACGCTTTGCTTTGTTGTGTTCTGCATGGCTGTGAAAGTGGATTAAACAGGCTTTAACATCAAGACGAGCTCTAATGAAACCCAATGGGGGAGTTAGCCTTTCTGTTTGGCCAGCTGACTCCTGTAAAATACCCATCACTGTCTCCTACTGCATGCTCTTGAAGCAGGCTGCTGGTGCCAGAGAGGATACAGGCTAATGACCGTGTTGCTACATAGCTTTGTAAAAGTAATCAAACCTCTTGATTTCTAATGTTTCCATTGGTTTTAGTAGGATTCTAGGTAAAAGTGTAGCATCCCTACTGGAAGTACTTTGCAAATTAACATGTTGCAAACACATCTCTACATCTTTGAACATACAGACTGATTATTATTATTATTACTACTATTATTATTATTTATATAATTTTTTTGCCCGTTCTTTCTTTTCCTAGGCTCAGATTCCCAGTGGCTCAGGAGAAAAGGGTTCTTCATGTAACTGGTGGGTTGCCAGTTTAAAATGCTCATCTCAGTCAGTTTGTTGTTGTGTCCTTGAGCAGGACACTTCACCCGCTTTGCCTTCTGGCGGTGGACAGAGGGTCTGGTTGTGTCGATTAAATGGCAGTCTCGCTTCTGTCAGTCTGCCCAAGGGCACATCAGTGGCTACAACATAGCTTACCACCATCAGTGTGTGCATGTGTGTATGTAGTTTAAGCCTCCTTGGAGTCCTTCGATTTAATAAGACACTGTACGTTTGACTGTATGTTTATTGTCATTGCCCTGCTGTAGGGTGAACCTTTGCCCCCTGACTTAAGTCTTTTGAATCTCAAGGCGATTTTCCTCCTGTCTACCCATCTTGCCATCAATGCTGACAAGTTGACATGTCACTAAATTAAAAAGTGCCCAGAGATTGAACTTGCTGCCACCGTGTTTCACCGTGGAGGTGGTACATTCAAGCTGTTGTCGTAGTTTTCTCCCACATAGCCACATTTGCCATGGCCTCTAGTTTGCTAATGGCAAACTTTGAGACTGTTTGTTTTCTTTCCACTTTTTTTTCTTGCCATTCTTCGAGAAAGGCCAGATTTTTAGACTCAGTTGTTTGATTAAGAGACTCTACGGTCAGAGATGTAACTATCTGACCACGTATTGTAGTACAATACTCTCTTTCCCTCATGGCTGATTGGGCAGTGCTTTGTGAGATGTTCAAAGCTTTGAATATTATTTTACAACTTTTACACCTAGACAAACTCTGCAAGAACAGAGAAAGCTCTCCTCTCTGCCTAAATAATTTCACTCTGTTTTTGCAGCACTGCTTTTTGAAGCTCTTGCAGCTTCTACTGGATGCCCCATCAAACAGAACAAATATTATACACACAATTTGTCGTAGGAGTGACCTGTGAGGACTACTCAAGAATACCTCAGTTGAGTTCTTGTGAAGCATGGCCTGGTTTGAATTGTGTTCTCGTTCTTGTCACCTTAAATAAAAGATCAAATTTCTTTCTTAATATCCTTTGGCCTTACCACACTGGTTTAAACTTCTCCATAGACTTGTTCGCTTACTTTCTCTAAAATACATCTGAAAATCTAACAGAACAGCTGTATTTATACTGAGATTAAATTGCCCATGGTTGGACTCTATTTCTAATTAGGCACCTTCTGATTGTGATGGGATGTCCTGGATTTTATTAAGAGGTATCAAAGTAAAGGGAACTGAACAAATGAACATGATTCATATCAGATGTTTATTTTTATACATATTTGGAAAACATGTTTATCTTTTATTAAATACCAGCAGACATATACAGATACTCTTGGCTCCTGGTAGTACCTCAAAATTAGAACACATTTTGAGGTACTTATACTACTACGGCATAAAACTGAATACTTCAGTATTCACACTACACACTGCCATAGAGCATTGAGTAGCCAGCATCTAGTTATCTAAGGCAGCCTTTGATTCCAGACTAAAATCTAAGGTGGGCAGAATATTTCAGCTTGTGGCTCCAAGGCCAGGGGAAAGTTTGCCTCTAAGACACTGCTTTGATTGTGTAGATGTGTTAATAAACATGAAGTGTGTTAATAAACTTGAAATCCATTCTGATTTCAGCTCAGTTACTGTTTGTTAGTTAATTTTTCAGTAAAGCACTTTGGGACTATCAGTGAAGGAGGCATGTTGTGCTTAATTTGTGGGATGTTGAATTTTATGGTTGTAACATGACAAAAACTGATGAAGTCTAAAAGGAATGAATACTATCTTCTTTACATATATTTTGTAAATTAAGCTTCCCATGTGGAGCTTGGTGTTTAAAGAATCGCCTCAGACCTTTGGTTTTGCTCTTCAAATATCAAAAAAATGATGATCATGCTGGAAAAGTGAGATACGCTAACACATTTTGTCTACTGAAGAGCCACAGCTGCAAACAACAAGCACAAAACAATAGCCAGCCTAAAATTCTACAAATCCATTTGAATCCCATTTATTATCCCATAAAATAGACTGCATCCAAAAATATGGCGCTTTTGCATCTACAGTCTGTGGAAACCAACGCATCAATGCAGTCTGGTAAGGCAGCACCCTGGTACAGCAGAGACTGAAAGTAAACAACATTCTCATCCTGCGCTGAGCCATCCAGACCTCTGTCACAAGGGTCGGTGCTCTCAGTGTCCTGCCCTCCACCCACCCACCCACAGCCCATTTGCGAAAGTCATCACTGTGATCAATACAATGGCGTCGGCTTGAAGAAGCACAACAAAACTATCTATCAAAAGAAGAAAGCCTAAAAAATATATATTATTGACCACAGCTCAAACAATACATCACTCCTTGAAAGCTCTATTGTGTTTTCTCCTTCACACGTCTCATTTGTTTTTGGAGGTGGAGGTCTCCTCTGCTATGTTTCTCACCAGAAAATGCAGGCAAAGTCGTAATATCCCTTATTTTCCCCCAGTTTGCACCTTAACAGGCCTTACTTTACCTTCACCATGGCACAAACTTAATTTCACAGCTTTGTAAGCAAGGATTTGTTGACTTCTGGAAATGAATGCGACTTAATTGTGTGTGTTTATACCTATGCAACTGAATTCAACTCAGAGCCATAGAGGTTCACAGTCACGGTGTAATGCTTTGTGATTTATGCACAACTACTGGAAATGTCAAACTCACACTCTGGCTTTTGTTGTGATGAATAACTGCTGGCCAGAAGGAAAATATTTGTACCATGGCACAGATGCCATTCGCTCTGCTCTCGCTCGTTATGCAGCACAATGTCAAAGTACCCCCTGGTCACATTCCTTCACATTGCCATCTACGGCCTTCATAAATAAGCAATAAGACTAATACATGAAAGCCTTCCACTTGCCATGTAAGGAGACCATTAATTTTCTGCACAGTCCGAAGCTAAGAAGAGAAAGAGAAAAAAAGAGAGGGAGAGAAACAGAGAGAAACAGAGAAAGAAAAGAATACGCAACTTTTAATACTTCGCCCCCCCTAAAAATGATAACTTTCACTTTTATTTATACAGAAGAGTAAAGCATTTATCTTCTGTTTTTAGTGTTTTCAATTAACTTCAGAAGATACTACTCTCTACGTCGTATTTTGGGAGAAGCAGCGGGGCGCAGAGGGATGGGTAGGGATGGATGCACCGGGGGGAATCAGCAGCAGCAGCGCTTGTTTGCCAAACTTGCAGTCGAATAAAAGCGGATTACGTCGAGTTTGGTTTAAATGAACTGCGCAAAGCGCTTTCACTTTAGAGTCATAAAATAAATTTAAAAAAAATAAAAAATAATTCAGAGAATGTGGCACCTCTCAGCAAGTTTTAAGTGCGTCGAGGAAAATTTGGCACATTTACGCAGCTTCTAGAATCGGTTCTGTACCACGCGACAAAACGAATCACTTCCACTCAGTAATTATGAACTTTCGCTACTTACCTCACATCAGTCATTAAAAGTCAGCGGTCACGTTCAGCAGAAGCAGAAGATAAAAATGGCAATCCATTCAAGCTCCTCGGTCCGTGTTTTTGGCTCCGTGGCCTCGCCGGAATTCCAGTAGGCTACCGTCCGGTCACACACGACGCGCTCACGGCATCTCCACCTTCCACGCTTGCCGAGCCCGTGGCATAGGCGGGGATGAGATGAGAGGAGCACAGAGGGATCTCCGAGAGCGCACGGGAGAGTCACTGCGTCAGGATTGGCCAGGGGGAGCTGTGACGCACCGACAGGTTGCACACCAGTCGAATAAAAACAGTTCGGATTCATTCATGGACAATGGCTCTGGAGACGCGAACTCAGCAGCAGATTTAACCGAAAAACACATTCAGCCAGACAAGCTTGTTGTTTTAGCGCTTAAAAAAAATAGAAAACGAAAACTACAATGAGGAGAGTTTTTAATTGAGGTCAGATATCTTAGCATTTAGCGTTTTGAGAAAATAAAACAGATGGCGTCATTTCAAACAATAGATTATGCACAAGACAACATGAAGAGTTTGTGATAATAATAAAACAAAGCAATAGTAAAACATATTTAGGTATTAAAATGGTGTGCATTCCACTTTAGATGTTAGTAAGTATTTGTAAAAAAAAAAAAAAAAAAAAAGTATGTTGAACAGTTAAAAATTTAATTTGTAATTTGTTCAAAGTAGTCATTTTGTTCAACGCATTCATTCACCAAATGTTCTTGCTGGAAGGTGAACCTCTACCCTTCTGTCAAGTCCTTTCTCATCCTCTTGCAAGTTTTGTTCAAAGAATGTTGTATATTTTACCAAATCCATCCATCCATCCATCCATCCATCCATCCATCCATCCATCCATCCATCCATCCATCCATCCATCCAATGTTTTCCATAAACTGTGAGCAGCTTCCTTGTGCCTGCTAACAAAAAGTGCTTGTATAGTGCTGCTACTGCCAAGTTTCATGTTGGGAATGGACAAAGTGTAATGTTAACTTTGCATTTTGCATTTGTCAAAACAGAGCATCTTTTTTCTGCGCCTCCAATCCAAATGGCCAGATTTCAATGGCTTTGTTTTCTAAATGTGTATATTACTTTCTCCCCCTTGCCAATTAAGCACCACTTCACAATTTGCCTATCAGAAAAAAAAAGGGAAAAAATGGCAACACTTTATTTGGGGTTTTGAATGAGACTGTCATGACACCGTCATAAACATGACATAACACCTGTCATGAACATGAATAAGTCTTCATGAATATTCATGACTGCTGTCATAAAGTGTCATTCGGTAAATCATGGCACTT
Source organism: Poeciliopsis paucimaculata (assembly GCA_903067055.1). Lineage (NCBI taxonomy): Eukaryota > Metazoa > Chordata > Actinopteri > Cyprinodontiformes > Poeciliidae > Poeciliopsis > Poeciliopsis paucimaculata. The sequence goes on along the minus strand of CAEGAD010035233.1, from coordinate 4,952 downwards.
TTAATACAAAGTTGACATTATTCAAAATGTCTTTGTTATGGTAACTTGACATTAACCAAGAAATCATGATTTGACATAAATTCGTTATAAAAGTATTTCTGATTAAACTTTAAAAAATTATGTAGCTTTATGTTATTAAAGCATTATTGCAATATTATTATATATATATATATATTATATTATGTTATATATATTATTATTATATTATTATAAGCATTATTATTATTATTATTATTATTATTACTGTTTAATCAGTAATACTTTTATAACAAATTTATGTCAGATCATAATCCCGTGAAAACATTTTCAAGTTGGCAAAAGTTCTAAATGTGTGAATATTTTTTTTTTCAACATGTTTCTGTACATCTGGTGGCTGCAGGGATGTGGGAAATGAACCCTTCAAACAAAGCTCCCTGCTCAGCGTCGTCACAGCAGCCCACTGGACTACATTTCCTGTCCCACTGCATGAAAATGCAGAATGGTGAGGGGTACTGAGCCAACTTCCACTAAAATATGCAATATTCCCGTCATCCTAATGCCGCGTAGACTGGTTGACACTCTACAAGCGCGTTTTCCCCATCGGCAGTTGTTTTGCATCCTGTAAGAAGAGAGTCACTTTTTTCCATCTGGATGGAAAAAACTGTGTGTGCTGCAAATACATGGGGAGGATAGAAAGTTGCTGATTTTAGGAGTTGATTTTATAGAGTTCAAATTGGGTTTGATGTAAACCAATTTCAATGTATCCGTGACTACAGGTGTGAAAATATATTTTGTTGTAATATTAACATGAAAGGCAATTTATCTCCTTGTTGTGTAGCAGCAGCCAGACAGAAAGCAGTGCAAGAAGACGCATCTAAAATTATGGATGAAAAACTCCTGTTCATTAACTTTTTTTTTTTTTTATTTGCTATAAGAACTACAGTGAAAAATCTGAAATGACATGTCAAACATATCAAGGTAAAATAAAGCTTAGGTCATAAATAGTAAAAAAGTAAAAAAAAAAAAAATAAAATAAAAAAACTAGACTCAAGGCAACAATACTTTCCATAGGTGCCTCCTGCAATTTCACACTGTGTGACTCCTGAAGAACTGCATGAACAGTCTGATAACAGAGTAACTGTCAACCACTGCACTGAGATATCGCTTTAATTCTACTATGACCCGTTCAATCTATCTCACCTTCTGAAAGGTGCAAGCAAAAAACGAAAATAAGAAATTTTAAACATTTGAATAAATCTTTACTTGCTCGGCATCTGAACAAATCGGCTGAAGCTTTTTGAGATTCTGCAGGCAGTCATAGCTGCAGACAGTTAAGCTAAAAAGATAAATCCTTTCTCAGATACATGCTTGTCCAATTCTATTATAGCCCACAGGAAATCACATTCAGTGAAAAAGAGTAAAGAGCAAGAGGAGCTCAAGACTGCAAGGTAAAGATATGATCTGGAAAAAAAAAATAAAAAATCACTACAAACGTTTGTTATACAAACTGCACAACAAAACCATAAGGAAAATGAGAAATCCCTTAAAAGGTCACCGATTTCAGAGGCTGTCCAACTCACATTAAAACCAAAAACATACATTTTACACAGGTGATATAAAAATTTCCACATTTTCACTACTAAGGAATTTTTTTGTGAGATTTTTTTTCTCTTTCTTATAAAAAAAAGGACACTCTCCTGAGAAGCATTTTCCTTCACAGGAAAGTTTTTTTTTGTCAATACCAAGGATACCGCATGAATGATGATAACTGAAAATAACATAAAAAACAAACATAATTGAATCAGAACTCCCGTGTAAAGAAATGGTTACTTTTAAGATTAGTTTAAGAAGATAAATAATTGTTTTATAACTTTTTGCACTTATAATTTCCTCAGTGCCATATGTGGATAGATATGTAATCGAGCTTTCAGAGGACAACATTAGGAAACAAATTAAGATTAATTTTATCTTTATTGTAGTTTTATAAAATGTATGATATGGCACATTTACTACTGTGTTGCATCACTTTATTTTCAATAGACCATAAGAACTAATAAACAGAGGAGTGCCGTGGTTGTAAGTTAAAACGTTAAGGGTTTTCCTGTGGTGGTTTATAATATTTCATTTGCTTATTTGTTATCTTATTTTCCTTGTTCCATTTGTCTCTTTTTGTGAGACACAAGTGTAGTGGTAAGACAGCGTCTACTGTGCTGCATTAGTGCAGAGTTTATACACTGGTTGACTGAACTGAGAATCAATATTTGTTTACTAGTTTAAACAGAAAAAAACAAAACATATAATTATATTTTCTATGTTTGAATAATAAAATTGACTTCTTGCATCACTGTTTCAACCTTAAAGGATTTTGTTTTTGCTAAGAAATTATTGCCTCAAATACAACGGAATGGTAGATATGATTTCACAGTAATATCCAATCATTCTGCTCAAACCTTTGCACTGAGTGGCAAATTGAAGCCACTAAAAGTAAAGCATCACATTTTCACTAGACATTTAATATTAACAGAAGCAGCATTTACAAAATGAAAAGTAAACACTGCCATCCATGTTTTGGTTTTGACCTCCAGCAGTGATGGTACAATAAAAACCATCTGTCTTTGAATGTCTAGAGGAAGACAAATAAGTATCAAATGCACGCTTTTATAGAACCGTATTTGTGAATGTTTGTGCTAAAAAAAAAATTGAATTCATCACCCAGGAGCAATTTCACCGTGTCTGTGTGTTGTTTTTGTCTGTACGTGACACTTTTTGACAAAAGCAATATTTGCATATGAATACCAATAATGGGGAAAATTCTGAGGCAATCCCCACTCTGTTTTGCTGCTCCTCTATTATTCTCTAATTTGTTTGGTTTTTAGACCTGCATTGCTTATATTATGCCCAATGTTTTTTTCTTTTTTTTTTTCTTTTTTCTTTTTTTTGCAAACAACCTTTCAGCTTTCTTATACTATAAATAACAAGTTAATCCAGTGTCTATCCCCAAAGAGCTTCACATTATTTTTTTGACATTTCTTCACTGACCTTGATCATAGCTCGACTTATCATTGCCACTGTCATCCCATTCCTTTTCGAAGTTGTTAGAAGAATATACAAGTAAGCCCAGTCTCCCTCGATCGCCTTGTAGAGCTTATTTGCCACAGAGTCTGTCAGTCAGACTCTGGGCTTATCACCATGAAAGCTCTTCAAAGTGAACCTTGTTGCATGAAATATTTGGCAACATTTTTCTCAGAAATGTACAATGTATGACAGAGAATTGCTCACACGATGTGGAAATCTTGGCTAAACCAAACCAAAGGACTGCACTGCATCCGAATGTTGTTGCTTGCTTGAGTCACAGTAACCCATTTATAAAGAAACCATGAGAAGGACAATCAGTCTGTAACACCTGAGAGGTCAACAGCCTGCTTTCAGATGTTGTGCCTCATCGTGACAAAGATCAATCACAATCAAACGGAGCTAAGCACAGACAAAGAGCTTTGTCGTCTCGAGAGGTGCAGCATAATGGTTGAATTCAATAAGCTTTCAGTTCGGCCTCCATTCAGCGTTGTGTTTGTTTCAAGCGGAAAAGCAGAGCGAGAGACAAAATGTACAGTTTGTCTTCATCAATGCCTGTACGGCAAAGATGGATAGAAGTGACAAGACTCAGTTGTCATTTACGCATAAAGATGCACAAGTCGAACACATAAAGGCAAAGGTGCACAACGTGATCAAATACCAGTTACAACAATACATCCAACCTGCTGCCAATATCCTTATGTCTAATGCCACACAGTATATCTTAAAAAGTGGCAGAGCCTTGTTGATTTGGAGCAATATCTTTGTCCTAAAGCAAATTAGAGCAATCATTAAAAGTTTATTGCTTCGAGGAGTGGCTGTTTGGTGCATATATGTTTGATATAAATGATGAGTAATGAAAGCTTTAATAACTAAGTTGAATATATTTTATTAAAATGTCCATGTGATAGACAAACAATGTTCTTTTTCAACATTTGACAAATAAAAATCAAAAGGATGTTATGCTCATTTGTATTCAGCTCTCTTCTTAAAGCTGTACATAATATCCTTTCATTGCAGTCACATCTGCTGTCTTTTTATGCATATTTATATGAGCTTTGCACATGTAGAAATTAAAATGTTATCTTCAGTGTAAATATTGCAGATTGGAATGAGAATGTCTGAACAATAGATTTTAAGTCTTGCCAGTATTTTCCTTTAGATTTAGGTCTAAGCCATGCAAACACACAAATGTACTTTGATTCAAACTATTATAACTCTGGCTGTATATTTAGTGTCATTGTGTTTCTCAAAAGTGAAATTCTTTTGAGAAACAGCTATTAACATGTTTTCCATCATACTGAAATGTGTTTATCTCTGACTCCCCATCAACTCTGCTTTATCATCTCTGCTGAGGAGAAGTATACGCACTGTGATGCTGCCAATGAAAAGTTTAATGTTGGAAATGTTGTGTTTAGGGTGTTAGTTTTTCTCTATACCTGCCATTTTGCATATAAACCTGCAAAATGGCAGGTTTATTATTTTAATAAAAAAATAAAACCCTCAAGCTACCAGAGTCCTGGGAGTTCTGCGCAGTCACTCGGTATTGTTACATCCACCACAACGGCTTTCTTCTGTTGTTTATCCACTACGACAATGTCTGGTTGGTTCGACCTTACCATTTTGTNCACTACGACAATGTCCGGTTGGTTCGACCTTACCATTTTGTCTGTCTGGATCTGGAAGTCCCACAGGATCTTAGCTCTGGTATTCTCCACCACCTTTGGAGTTTCCAGCACTATGCCTGCCACTTGGTTATGTCGTTCCATGTACTCTTTCCCTGCCAGTATCTTGCACCCTGCTGTTATGTGCTGGACTGTCTCGGGGGCCTCCTTGCACAACCTACACCTTGGGTCTTGTCTGGTGTGGCAGATCTGGGCCTCTATTGCTCTGGTGTTTAG
>CAEGAD010035219.1:0-10120 GCA_903067055.1 Poeciliopsis paucimaculata | reverse complement strand
ACTAATTGTAAAAACAAGCATTAATCAATGCTTTACTACAATCTACCTGCAATGCATGTGGCTAGTGTCAGTCCTGAATGAAAGTCATTATAACCTGTTTATGTCACGTTAACGAAGAACAGCTGAAAAGTTACAGGGTTCACCGGGTGATATAGTGTACAGACTTCATAATCTGCACTCTTTTGGTTGAATGCAGTATTTATTTCCACTTTGGCTTTATGGTATTTAGTTTTTATCCAAGTACATTTTTTGCTGATAGAGACTGAGAATCCATTTTATTTTTGTTTTTGGTTGTTTATCAGTTCCAGTGTTAAGTGTTCTTTTGAAAATAAAATGTATCTATCTTCAGCATGCATTATTACATCAGTTTAATTAAATCAGTGTAAAAGTGTCTTCTAACAATATTATCGTTTATCGCAATAATTTTTGAGACAATTAATTGCTCAGCGAAATTTGGTATTGTGACAGTCATGGACTTTGAATTATTCAGAAACGGCCAAGTAATCCTTCCCAGATTGATGGACAGAAACCATTTCTTTGTAAGGTCGTTGCTGATGTTGTTCCATTGCACTGCTATAAGACACACCTATCTGCTGCGGAGCATCAATCTCTTGCTACACTGATGATAATGGGCTAGACTGGGCTCTCCACCTGCAGCTCAGATGAGCATCATGACCTGCGAAAAAGAAGCTTTAATATTTGACCAATCATGAATGATCTGGTGTAATATTCGTTCAAACTTTTACTAAGCTTTGAAAATGTGTGCATCCTTTATTTCTGTCTATTCAGGCAGAGCAGGAAGCGATGGGAACAGTTTGTGCAGACTGAGAACCAGCATTTAGTGAGCCCTGAAGCTCTGGACCTGCTGGATAAGCTGCTCCGCTACGACCATCAACAGAGACTGACAGCCACCGAGGCCATGGAGCACCCCTACTTCTGTAAGCATCGCATCTACACTTTTCAGTAGTTCACCAAAGATCTGGTGAGGCAGATCTAATTGCGTAAATGTGCAAAACTGAAAGTGGCTCCCTTTTTGTCCCTGCAGATCCTGTAGTAAAGGAGCAGTCTCTATCAAACTCTGACAACAACATGGTTTCTAGTGGCAACACTACAGCACGATGAAAGGTAAATGTTTAATAATACTCCAATATTTATTTTTTTCTCATTGTGAAAAATGCAATGGCTTAGTTTGTTCTAGAGTGGATGTGTCTGATCTTCTGGAAATTGTTGCTCTTCTAAAAGTGTTGACGATAGATGATTTGACCTATTTCAGACATTTTCTGGATGTTGAAGTTGATAACTAACATTTTCTATAATGATCTAATTATTTTTTTCACGAATAATCAACAAAATAAGTGTTTCTTTGTTAAAAGCAGTGACTTAGAGTATTTATTGTGTTTTCGCTATTTATTTATTGTTCAACTTTTACTGGTTCAACTTTGGACTCCTTATAACTAACTTGGCCTTCAGAGCCTCTTGTTCAAATTGCTCAATGGCTCAGTGGTTTGTTTGTAGGTGCAATCATTAAAATCACTGGTCCTTCATTTTTTTTAATTATTATTTTATGTCATTTAAAAAAAAAAAAAAACATTACCAAAACTATCGACTTGGTTTAGAAAAAAACAAGTCATTCTTAGTTTGGCTGATTGATGTTATTCTCCTTAATTTCACTAAGTTTATATTTGTTTGTCTTTATCTGAGTGGAAGGAGAACCCATGTTCTTGAATCATGTCAGTGAACTCTAAAACGTTACCACTACTCATTTGGTCTCATTTGTCATGCCTAAAAGATTCTTCTAGAGTTTCTTCATTTTATCCTCTAAAGGGTGTTATAGGTCAGTAAGACCTATGATACTGGAATAAAAACCTTTCCATTCCCTTCCACAATAACACAAATGTTGCGTTATTGCAGCTTAACTTTTGAGATTTAATGTTTTAAAATCATTGCGATGAGTAGTGATGGGTAAATGAGGCGTCATGAAGCATTTCGACCCATAGCAAAACTGTATTGATACTGTGTCGATACTGTATCACGGAATACTGACACCTGCTGGACATTAAAAATCCCTACAGGCAACGTAGTTGACAGACTGATTTGATGACCTAGTTCATACAGTAAGATTTAAGTTATTGTATTTTATTGTATATTATATATTGTGTTATGTCATATCTTCAGTTAAATTAAAAATATATTTGATATTCTGTGATTTGGTACACACATGTACCAAGTGTGTACCAAATCCCACTTGTTACATGTGATTTTCATCACATGTAACAAGTGATGAAAATTTAAATGAACGTGTTTGGAATGAGGATGCCTGCGGACTGTTTTTTTTTTTTTTTTCCCCCACAAATTTTCATTAAAAAAAAATCGTTTTTCCAACATTTTGAAATTTAGTCTGTTACGCTTTTTTGACACAACTTCTCCTTCTGTAGAAAAAAAGTAAGTAAACAATACATTTATATGAAATAATTTCTAAAAACAACTGAGTAATTTGTAGAATGACTATATACCTGAGTTTAGGTGTATCTGGGACTCCACTCTGATGCCTGGCCCTATAATGCCTCAGCATTGAGGAGGTAGATTTGTTTCAATAAGACAGTTCTGTCAAACATATGCAACACTTAACCTGCAGAACATAATATGAACGTAAACTAAGAGTCAATTCCAGCTGAATTTGGATTCAAATAGATCAAGTAGAAACTAAAATAACCAGATAAAACAACAACAAAGTGATAACCAATACTTTATTTTCTGATGTAAAATCAGAAAATAAAGTATTGGTTTATTAAGGTAAATGAAAGGTTCCCAAACTAGGAAACCTTTCATTTACCTTGAGCTTGCGCCATAGTTGACGCTGTACCGTTAAAAATCAAAAATTCTTTTGGCAAATGCATTTTGTTGACAGATTCGCTTCCTTATAAACACAGTGTTGGCACGCCAGTTCCTGTAACAGTCTTGTGACTTGCTGAAAGCAATACGCGCACTGACATGGGGTTTTGTCTAAGGGCTTGACGCATGCGCCGACTCATCGGTGTTGCCGGACCCATCACTAGCGATGAGTGATCAGCTGCATTTCATTGTTCATGTTTTGCTTCAAAATGGCCTCGGATGCAGTTGACTGCTACTAAGAATAATTCAGCTTTTTGAACAGTTTTCTGGATCATCAAGAACCTGATGATCTTTAACACCATCATGGTGCCACTAAAGAGCCATGGTGCCGTCAGAGGAGAGCTTTCTTGTAATCGATTTCTCTTTTTTGCTCTTTTCACAGAAGTGGAAGGAAGATGGATGTCTGTTACCTCAACTTTGTAACCGCTTGTGTCAGAAACTTTGACGAAGTGTACAGCAACAAATGGCTCAAAGCGACTCGGACCAGTTTACACATTCACAGAAACGTTCACACGAACAAACGTCAATGAAAGCACACGTCTCCAAACACAAACAGATGCAGAAACAAACACAAAAAAACCCGCCCTCCTCCTCTTCCTCTGTGTCGGTCTGTGATTGGCTCGTCCTGGTTTCCCGTCTGGCAATCTGACCAATGACCTCGAAGCTGCTGCTCCCCACTCCTTTGACTGCTTCCTGTCCCGTCCTGTCTGGGTCTCATGTAGGTCAACAAAGACATTTAAATTCCTCTTATTTGTCATCCTTTCATCCCCCTTTTCTGTTTCCTTCTTCCTTGACTGCATCAGCATGGAGAATGAACAGGAGGTCCGATTTTTTTTTTTTTTTCTTCTTTCCTGCCCGTCTTTGCCTTTCCATCTTCCTCCTCCCCAACAGACCACAGGCGTCTTAGCACTACTCCAGATCTGATGGCATGGTGGACTCTCTAGATAATATGATAAATATAATATTAATGACAAATAAATAATTTTTATTTAGATGAATCTAATATGGTGTGAGTGGTTTTATTCCTCCTGGGCAATAATTTGTTAAAAAGATGAAGATTAATTTGTTTACAGAATGTCTAAATGTGGTGAAAAAGTTCAGGTTGTCCATGTGGGGCAACCTTACACGTGTTTTCTTTGTTTTGGTTAAACCTGGATTGGACATATGGACTAAAAAGCCCCATTTTAAATTTGCTTTCTTGTTGTGGAGTTGTGAACGAATCAAAGCGATACTCCAGGTATGTTTGTGATGAAGAAAAGACATTATAACTTGATATAGAGTTCAAAAAAGCCGATTTTTACCCAATATTCTCAACACCCTTAAAAAAACAACAAAAAAAACAACTGTAGAAGTTTTTATTTATTGTGAGTTTTCTCTGATCAAAACAAGTTCTAAATTTCTCAGGTGTACTCATAAATAACACCTTTAATAACTGGTTAAATGTCCATCAGCACATTGCAGAAAAACCAAATGCTTTTTGTGGCCGTAAAACCAGTTACTGACATACGGCCTGGATATTTGATGACTGTTCTTAGCAGAACTGGTCGGGTTTCTTTAAATTGGTTTGTTGCCTGGTAGGAACCTAGCTGGTAATTATGTCTGATGGGTAGGCGGTTTATCTTCTGTCTTAGGAGCTTCAGTCACTATCTTGACTGTTGGGTGCTTGGGATTTATCTGTAATGTATCATCTCACTCTCAGTTTGAACCCTTTGATGCCTGTTCTTGATGAACCGTGTACCCGGGTGTCACGGTTCCCCTGTACAGGTCACCGATGAGTTGTTTTTCTTGATTGCAGCTCTGAGGTATCGCCTTCCTGCTTGTACAGAAACCAGAGCTTTAGCTTCCTGTTGGACAAACTGAGGCTCACATTCAGGTCTACCTTGAAACAAAGGCACATCCACTTCTCACATGCACCTAAGTCATGAAACATTCAACAGACGACTAGTCCAATTAGTACTATACCCTTCAGAAAAACATTGGTCAGCTCTCTGCTGTTCTAATGTAAAGCTGGGCTGTAGTTTCCACCTAACCTTACACGGCTTTACGATGTTTTAAATGAAGTACGTTTCTTGCTGACTTTTCCTTTGGTACATTTAATCTCCAAATGCCAAAAACAATAAGTTCAGCTTTTAGGGGTTCTTTTCAGCATGCATCATTAGAAATGTGGATGTTTCAAAACGTTTTGCGGTTTTTATTTGGCCATTTCTTGAAGAAATGAGCAAAGAGTTGATATTTGACTTGAAATTTTAAAAGAATCCGGTGTTGCTTTCTGTTGCTTTTATTGAGGCACTCACAGGAGGTCGTATGTCTTTTTGCTAAATTCTAAAACGAGAGATTTTATTACATTCTTCAAATTATACAATCGTCAGATGCCTGAAGGTGCCACTTTCATCTGTTTAGTGTACATATTACTGAACTACCACTCAGAGAGAAAGAAGCCATTATTTAAATAAATAAAAAATCTGATTAGTTTACAAATGGACAAAGGGACAACGACATTTCCACCACACCATGTATCCTGTCATCATGTTGTCATGTACAGACTGTAAGATGCTTTAAGAAGTCCACTGGCCTGCAGTTTGATTTTCTGCCGTTTGTATGAAAGTGCATATCTCTACAATCACAACTGAGCTAGTAGAAAACTTTTACTCTCTAAGGAAAACATGAAGGCTTAACACTCTGCTAGAGTGATAAAGATCAGTGTTTCTTGGATATTATTCTTTGAACAGATAAATGTAAAATATGATTATGCTGACATTGTTTGGGGGTTCTCTGACCTGTCCCGCTCACATCACAGAAATTACCATGAATTTTAAGAATCAAAGGCTGCTAGAAGAAAACTTTACCTGTAAAAAAAGTTACAATTTAAACAGAAATGGTTCATTGTGACATAAAGAAAGTGCAAAACACATCAGTTCAGCCAACAATATGTTTACGGCAGTGTTTCTCAATTCCGGTCCTTACTCCCCCCTGCCCTACATGTTTTAGGTGTTTCCCTTATGTCACACACCTGGATTGAATATGTGGGTGATTAACAGGCTTCTGTAACACTTGATGATCATGCAATCATTTGAATCAGCTGTTCTGGAATAGAGGTACATCTAAAACATGCAGAGCAGGGGGGCCTGAGGACTGGAATTGAGAAACGCTGGTTTACGGGTGTTAATAAATGGAAAGACCTGAACCTAGTCAAAGCTCCGATTGCATGAGGACCAGGGTAAACTTTTCTCAGGACGATGTCAGAGACTGGTAAGGATCCATAATGGATTCTGATCAGATGCCAGAAACACTTCAGCTGACTCGAAGCAGAAGAGCAAATTCACTCTGACTCAGAGTCGGTGGCCCAGTGAATGAAGGGCGTCCCTTTCAAATAATTTGAATAATCACCACAACAGTCCAAAACAAACCTAAATACATTTCCTTGTCTATGTATTTTTCCACCAGCACCGCCTGCACCCAAGCATGGTGTGATCAGTTTACGTACAGTGTCTGCTTGGTGGAACATGAATTAAAACCGATACATTTTTGTTTTGTTTTTAAAACACCCATTTGTTTTATTCCTCGTTGCTGGTTGGCTGCTACATTCCCAAATTTTCAGTTTTGTACAGTAGGACGTACATCTGATTTTACTGTTTTTGCAGTAATTTGCAACTCAACAAAGACTTAATTCGAGCTTGCATTTGTCTCTTCAGATTTTCATGAAATAAAAATAGGTATTTTTATTTGAAAGAACATTTTCTAGTTTTAGTCTTAGTCAGATAAAGAATGAGTAAATTCTCCGTTTGATCAGAATTTCCCGTGTTTTATTCAATAGGCACAAACGTATTAATACTGTAGGGGGGAAAAAACAAGCAGACCAGCTAACATTTTACAAATGTAAAATTTTATTTTATCATGTAATTCAAACTGGGCAGACATGCCATAAATTTATAATAATCAGGTGTTGAAGTTTTCTTCTTAACTTTTAATAGAGACATCACTGTTGTCATGTTATATCACAATTGGAATAAGTCGACCAAAGTCCAGAAGAAAGAAAATATCTTATATCCGTTATAAAGATGGACACCGTAGAGACAAAGTGCAATCAGAAATGTAGCTTAAATTACTTTTTTGAGAAACTCTCCACTTTCATCTCAGGCACTCCTGAAGGACAACCACTCAATCCTCCACCAACATATTCGTACACACAGCCAGCTCTCCAAATTCAAGTCATCCTCTTTTCAGGTTAGACTGAAAAAGTTGATGATGAGGAGAATCTCCCACGTCTCTTCGACAGTCAGAACTGGGTGGTAAACTGGTTTCTGCTGGTTCAACACTGGAGTCGGTGGGTCAGCTAACTCGTTTTAAGCTGCGCTTGCGCCTGAGACAACAGGGGGCACATTTCCTCTCCGACTTGACCGCCGGCGATGCCGGGGCTTGAGATGAGGAGCCCTGCTTCCTGTGCGGACACAAAGAGAAACCGGACACAGAGGCTGAGAAACGTGAGGAGGAAGTGAGACCAAGTTTTTGTTCTCCAGAGAGACACTGAAGAAAGTGCTGAATTATTAACAGCTGACTCCCATGGCTCCTGTTAGAGAACGAGGGACCAAAACCAGCACAAACAGGCTGGGTGATCGCTTGAAAACCAGAACAAACCTGCCCTCAAGGACCAGAGTCCTGCAGGATGTAGACCCCTGGTATGGCTCAAATAATTAACATTAAGGTGTTCATAAAAATAAAAAAAAAAACAGACACCTCTTAATGTCTCTTTCTTAAGAGAGAAAGAGACATTAAGTCTCTTTCTCTTACACATATCTAAATTTGGGATATTCTACCACATTTTGTTCATGTTTTCACTTTGCATATGTTGTCATGTATCAACTACAAATTTCAGTGTAATGTATTTGGATTTTTTGTACTTAGCACAAAATATAGGACATGGACAGGAATTAACAATTAGAATTCAGCAACATTCAGTTTCCAGTAAACTCTGACCAGAAAATAATTCCCACAGCGGAATAATCCCACCACCATGTGTTGAACAGGACATACATTAAATGGGACTCCTTCAGGCTGATCCATGAAGGGCAGGTTTGTGGAGTGTATGAATAACACTCTTCTTCTCCCACCTGAGCTGTGAACCTCTGCAGCTCTTCCACAGGTAGCAGTGGGGTCTTAACTGGTTCGTTGATTAATAATCTCCTAGCTTGGCGTGTCAATTTAGGTGGATGACCATGTCATGTGTTTGGAGCAAGCTTTGCTCATTCCAACTGCTTTTGGCTGCAGTGACGCCATCAAATTATGTCTTAACCAAGCTGGATTGTGTTTGTCAATAATTATGATGTTTGTAGCAATATTTTAACATATATAACAGAGGTTTTGGTATTTTCATTTCCACATTTGTGTTACACATTTGCTGTTTCTCACCTGGCGATTGCAGCAGCTTCTCGGTTCCTGACCTGCTTCATCACCTTTAGCATGCGGCAGATCTGCCATAGGGTCATTCTCGGGGCGTGGCAGGTCAGGCGGGGCAGCGGGGCACAACGAGGGCCCCGGTACTTGAGGAGCGACAGGTAGTTGCGGCCCGCAGGTCCCCTGCCAAACAGCTGCAGGGGCTGGGCGCTGGCATAGCAGGACGCAAACTGTGTGAGATGAAGCAGATTTTTACTTCCTGTGGAGAAGTGACTTTTTCAAGTTATTTCATGTCTGTTAAATTTTCAGTCCAAATCAAAGCTTCAGATTTATTTAGTTACTTTTTTGTTTTTTATCCAGTTCAAGTACACATACTGTTCTCAAATGTTGAAAAGATTTCTTTAAGCCATAATTTCCAGGTCCCAAGGAACTATTGCAAAGCATACAAAATGATGTTGTATGCTAGAACTTTTAAAATGCAAAAAATAACAACAATAATACTATGGAGGCAATGATTTTTCTTTTTTTTTTTTTTTTGAAAACACAAAATCCAGCATCTTTAAATGTCTAGGGATGGGAGCTTATTTGGACATTATCAAATTTTCAATTAAGTAAAATTTATTTGGAAGAAAATTCAACAGCTTAAGTGAGTTGTGATTATATTTATTTCCCTGGTTTACAAAAATAAGAAATTTTTAAAATGGTTAAGCAATGAAAATACTTATAATTGAAGGGTCCACATCAGACAAAAATGTATTTAAATTATAAATTTATTTATGCAATACCATACAGGACCTACTTCATTAATGTTGCTGCTGTTTCTACATACTGAATTAACAAAATGCATAAAAATGTGTGCTCAAGTTCTTCAATGTGACTGCGACTATAGAAGAACAATAATAAAATAATTTTACCACTATTGCAACATGGAAAACAAGCGATAAGCATCCAAGTTCTGCTGTTGCCATTATCTCCCCAATCCGTTTATCAGCTGAAGCCTAATTGAACCTGTAGCTGACGCAGCCAAACAGGATGAGGTCATCTGCATGTCATTTACACTTCAGATGATACACCCACACCCCAATGCACGCAACCATTTCACCAGTGTATGAGTCTACCTTTCTGAAACAAACACACACGCACGCACGCATCTACAGATGTACTGATTCATTTACAGCCGTTAGGAAAGCTGACACTTTATGGCCTTGTTCTTTACTTTTATATATTATTTTATGTAATAAATTTGAAAAGCCATCAGATGTTCATGTTTGCGCTTTAAGCATAAATTTAATTCCTATTAATCAGCTTAATTTTTAATTTTCTTTTTTTACATTTGAATATGCTCTTTTCTCAAGGTCTTTTAAAGTTTTTCTTTGCACTTTGGCTGCTTTTTCTTAGTTTACTTATTGCCAGCCGTAAATTTGACTATTTTCAGATCATTGTTTTCTGCTTTGCTTTCCCCCCGTCATTTATCTCAAACCTACAAATCCATCAGATTAAAAAAAAAGCCTCCTAAATTCAATGCATGATCTGGTCTGGCACACACATCAAAGAAGCAACTTTTAATGAGAGTTTTAGTCTCCTTCCTGATATAAAATGTTATTTTTGTTCAACAAGTTGTTCAGCTCTGTGACTCATTAATATATTATGATAAGCCCTATGATCCTCTGCTCTTGCTCTTCCCTCCTTTTCCTCTGTCCGCTCCATCACTGATAAAGATGCTTTGGCTTTTCTTTGACAACCTAACAGGAAGATGTTTGCAATTTAAAAGCAAAATTTAGAAACTTGTCTTCAGTCTCCCAGCAACCAGCACAGCCAGCCTGACATACAGTAATAA
>CAEGAD010035216.1:0-61172 GCA_903067055.1 Poeciliopsis paucimaculata | reverse complement strand
AACTATTTTGCTTAAATCGCAAACTGTCTCAGTCTCTCACCAAACTCCAGCTGTGTGTCTCAACGGAACTAACTGAAGGAAAGGATTGTTGCATAAAACCCCCAGGAAGCTCTGTGATGTCATAAAGGACCAGATTCTGTCCATGCATGTTGCGTCAGCTTAGCAACCGTTGCTAGGTGAGTCACCAGCTGTGTGCAGCTCAGAGAAATAATGTCCAATTTTAAGGAAAAAATTAAAAGTGAAAGTTTCCATGTTTTAGAGGCTCTGAGGCTGAGAAGTACTCCTCCACTCATTAAATGCTTCCACTCTGTCCATGTTGTAGCATGAAAAAGTGGTTTAAGTGTTTGAGAAAAGTCTTTTTTTTATCTAAGCTGCTTAGTTGGACTGATTCCACCAGCTCAATTTATTACGGTTTCTATCAATATTTATAAAATAAGGGCCAATTAATAAAAGGTAGCAATAAAAAATACATAAAAAATAACATTTAATATAAAACAACAAAGTGCAAATAAATGAGACATCAAATTAAGGCCCACATTTTTATAAATTATAATGAATATCAAGAAAGTTCATCAATAATAAAACATTTCAACAAAAATTAAATTAACTAAAATATTTTAGGTTTTAGGATCTGATAAAAAAAAAAAAAAGATCAGGATCCTAAAAACGCCTTTGTTGGATCATTTGCAGCTCCTGAAAAAAGTCACAAACTTACATTTTTGTTATTTCATCTGAAAATGTCCTGCAGTGCCAAAGTCTTACCACTTGATGGCACTGTTGGTTCGTTTGTCACTGTTACAAACGAACAAACCTGTTCTGTGTTTTTTAAATTAACAGTTTCTAAAAATAATAATTTCAATGAAATTATAATTGAAACATTAAATAAACATTAGTTTTTTGTTCATTTATTGAAAGTACAAATTTCTGATAATTAATTAATTCATTATTTTTGTTTAATTTTCCTTTATTGTTATTATTATTGACCAAAATATGATTTGTTTACATATTTTGTCTCCTCTGTAGTAATTATATTAAAAAATATGGTTTATTATCTCCATCTTCTAAACTTAAACAAAACCAAAATCAGGTGAGCAAAGGTTGCAAAGAGACATTTAACTTAAACGTTTGCATTTAAATGTATTTTTATTCGGAATAAGCAGTCATTTATTCAGAATCATTTTACAGAAACACGAGTGGTTCATGTCAACAAACATGATTTGAAACGTGACTAGACTGAACTTAGGCGCCATCTGGTGGTGATTTATTGAATCACAGTGGGATGCGCTATCCCAGTGTGGGATAGCGCTTTTATAGGGGTAGAATCATTTATTTTCAGGGTGCTTACAAATCTTGTAAGAACTGTGACATTGAGTTCTTTCAGGCCGTCCTCCAGGATTTTCAGCCTGTCCTGTATAGTTTTGATGGGGGGAAAGATGGCGTCCGGTTTCGGGATTGTGCTTTTGTCGATGCGCTGCTCACAATATTCTCCATAGAATCCAGTGGGACATCGACAAACCCATTCGTTTGAGTCCAGGAGTCTGCTGCACCGTCTGTTGATGTAACATAGATAATCTGTGCAGGTGGGCAACTTCCTGGAGAAATGTATGGAAATCCTTCCACCACCAGTGGACCAAGAGCATCCCACCCGATGCAGAGGAGTTGGGACCTCTGCAAAGTCCTCATTGTAGGTGATATGTGTTACCTTGGCAAATTCTGTGAATTCAGGATAGGTGTCTCCATAGCGTTCCGCACATCGGGTTTGTTTTATTTCTGTGCAGTATTTATTGCTGAAACATGTTTCTGCAGTTTCTCTAATATATGTTTGGTCTGACAGATCAGCATGGGGAGTGTGGCTCACAAGCACAATGATTTCTCCTGCTTCAATCTCAGTTGCATCAAACACAATATGATTGTTCTTGTCTGCCTTGTTGTATACCACCACCACCCAGTTGTATCAGTGATACTTCTTGTCCAGAAATGTTTTCACCTTAAGAGCAACGGCCATTTTGTCAACAGCGCTGAGTCCTTTGGCGGTCTCCTCCACATCTTTCTTCATGTAATCTGCATAGTTCTGCAAGCAGAAGTCTATGGCTGCATACTGAGCTTCATAAACCTTCGTGAACATGTCTACATGTTCAGCTTCTTTGTTCACTGTATTGAAACCCATCAGCTTCCAGTAGAACTGGTTGACAAACATCCCCTTCCACAACAAGCCACTGAAGTACAAGTTATACCTTCCGATCTCTTTAACGTCACATTTTAATTTCTTCTTCAGCAGACTGTTGAGGTTTTCACTCAGAGACGTGCTGTTCACTGTCAGGTACCGGTAAAGATTGGACACACTGGACTCAGCTCCTGAACTATCATAGTAGCTGGCAAACATTTCAGCCAGTCTGAGTCTTTCTTCATCACTTGATACCAAGTTACTGTTCTGACGAAGATCGTTTAACTTGTCCCAGGCGTTGAGGATGGCGACTTCGTCTCTAGAGTAGATGCTGGCATAGTTGAACCATTCAACATCGGTTGCCAAGTTGGAGATCTGGATGGAGAGAAGGTCCAGCTTCCGGTTCACCTCAGCAAACCCTTTCTTTACCTCTGTCAGCACCAGGTCTTCCTGGGGGATAAAAGCTAAGACCATGTTGAGAACGGACGCCGCTAGAGTTCCGATGCCGGGTGCTAGGCTGGCGATCTTCGAGAAACTGGTCATTATATCCTTGACTTTCTTACTATCAAGGTTTTGCATCACTTCTATGATGGTAGTCAGAGAAGCTTTGACTACTTCTGAAGATGCTTGCACCCGCTCTGTAGTGCTGGCTGCCATGTCTCGTTTAACTCTGTACTGAGGCGAGGGGACATGCGGCGGGTCACCAAGGGACAGAGCAGAGACGGTTGTCCAGCAGAAAAGAAAGGTCAGTGAAGCTAACAGGACCAAGCTAATCCAGCGTTGGGACGCCATCACTATAAAACAGAGAATAACATTCAGTCTAAAATAAAAAGATGCATCCAAACTTCATTTGCTCAAGAAACTGGTAAAATGTCAAAACATGGCGAAAGCTGCATTAAAAGAATATTTATTATTCATATTTGTTAAAACTGTTGCTATGAGACAGATAAAACATGAAAAGACCTCCTCCCTAGGCTGATTGATTATTTGTAGTTAGCTCTGGGAGAAAGCAGAGGAACTCAATATATTTATGATTTACGAGTTAACATCCATTTACTGCTGTTTGCAGAAACTAAACAAACTAAACCCTGAACGAACACTGAGTCCAGAACAACCTTAGAGGATCAGAAAGTTCTTGTTTCAGTTGCTACAGTTGATTTCATTCTTATTGTGTTGAATTAAATGTCTAACAGGAAGCATCTTCAACATTTTCTCCATGAAGAAGACAGAGTTTTCTTCTCCTGAAATCTTGATCAAGCAAACACCAAACATAAACACCTGACTGAAGCAGCCGGTGAGTTACCTGCTGCTCTGATGGTTTTAATTCTCCGTCAGCTGGAACTTCTTCTTGTCTGAGGATCGAAATAAAATAAATCATGGAAGCAGCTGCAGTTAAAGACCTGATTAAAGTGTGAATATAAACTCTGCAGACCTGTTGAGATGTTAGAGGAGCAGACGGAGGTCCAGATGGGTGAGCAGGATCCGTCAGAGGAAACCTCAGCTTTCTGCCGTTCTGATGCAGCTGACCTGACTTTAAAGGACTGAGGGTCGCTCCTCCTTCCCGGATCCGGGTTCAGTTCAGGCTGGAACTGGAAATGTTCTGATCGACGTTGTTGACAGGTCAAAGTTACTGTTGACTCCAAGCCATAATAATCGACATTTACTGAATCTTTCAATAAACACATGAACACATGAAGCCACATGAAAGTATTCGTACTTTGTAAACCTTTCCTCACTTTGGTCTTTTGAAATCTCTGCATGTTTTACGGCGTTTGAACAGCCGGTGAATCTACTGAACAGTGAGTTCACTGAACTCTGTCTTTACAGGAAGAACTCCTCTCCCTCCCTGCACCGGCTTGATGGGAAGAGTCTACGCCCTCCAAAAAAAATAATGATAATAAAGTAAATAAACTACCACTAAATATTTGCTAAGAGGGGACGGCAGTGTTGGTCTGAACTCTCTGATCTGCAGGTTTACTGTTAACCACCTGGTGTCTGATCGATCACTGCAGATGATTAATCACGATTAATCAATATGCTTAACTTTAAGCTTGAAATGTAAAAATGAAAATTTTAAAAAAAAAGTTTAATGTTCACTTTACAGCAAGGCTCCTTTTATAGATGGCTAATAAATAATTATAGATGCCATCAATTGTTCTGTAAACAGTATAATGCATCACTAACCGTTTATTGTGCATTAATTAAGGATTAAAAAATGACATTTATAAATGCTTATTGTGCTTATAAGACAATCTGAAATATTTACTATAACAACCAGATAAAATATATAAAATTGGCTCAATATTTGGCAAGAAATTGTTAGGTTTTGTGTCCTTCTCCTTTATTTAATGGATGATAAACAGTTCTAATGATTTGTAAAGTGTTTAGAGATAAATTAATAACATATATAAACGATTTATTAGCCATATATAAGGGTAGTCTTAGTTTAAATTGGTATCTTCATTAACTATAAACTGTCAGTGCTTTGGTGGAAGGATAATTAATAATTGCAATTTGTACATGCTACTGTGGTTTTATCCAAGAATCATTTTTTGCTTTTATTTTAAGAATTATTTTGGCCCTAGTTTTTATTATTTGACAGGAAGCAGTAAAAGAGAAGGATTTCCATAATAAAAGCTCATCAAATTTCTTCAAAATATTTATGCAATACATGAAGAATAAAGGAAAAAATTAAGTAATAAAAAAATCCATAAACTTTTAAAGGTCTCGTCATCAACTAAAATTAAAGGATGAAAAGGAAAATATTTTTAAAGACCAAAATCAGAAACAGACTGTTAGGTGACGAGCGAAGAGTTTTAATGGAAATATTTAATCAGTAAAGAACAAAATCATCAAAATCTACAGTGTTTATTTTATAGAAAATATGAAATACACAAAAGAAAAAATAAAAGAAAAAAGGGAATTAATATCCAACAGATTAAAACACCATGAAAAACTCTAAAGGAATTTCTCAAGAAAATATTTTACACAGACAAATAAATTAAATCTGATTTTATTAGATACATAAACATTAACAATATCAAAACATTTAATTTATATAAATAAATCATAATTGAAGAAAATAACTTTTTAAAAAATGACAAATGAGCACAAGTTTGGTCTAAAAACTAAGCAGGTTCAGTTGAGGTGAATTTAATTAATTAAATTTTTATTCCAGAGATTTAAAAAAATTAAACTGGACATTATTGAGCTGTTCAGGGTAAGAAAAACGTCCAGTTTTTGTCTGTGGATGAATCTAAATGGTGCAGAGGTGTGAAGAAAAACTCCAGGATTTTAAGGCCACAAAACTAAAATAATTTTTAAAAAATCACAAAAGTAAATGATCCAAACCGCTGACAAGAGAAAGATGCTGAATTACAGTAAATCATCGGATTTATGGGAAGCTTAATTCTGGAATTCTTTTGGACAAACATCATCATCCAGTCGGTGTTTATTTCTAAACCTGTTCAGCAGGATTTCAGCCTGCAGTGTCCTGCAGCATCGGCACTGAGGAATCACAGAAATACTTAAAAATATATTAAAACAAAACAAAACAAACAAACAAAAAAAGCATATAGAGTAAAGACAAAGTTATTATTTTATGTTATCAGAAATACAATACTCAGATCTAAGGAATGTGCAACTATTTAGGATTAAAAAAGTATATAATTTAAATACATATTTGTGCATTTAGACAAACAGACTATTTATATTACATGAAAAATATGAAAATAAAAAATTAAGAGTAATTTTCAGCCTTTGTCTGACTCTGACTAAACAGTAAAGAAATGTTTTGTGGCAGTTATATAATATGGGATTATTTTCTATTCATAGAATAAACAGAAATCAGTTTATTCTGAGTTTAACAGAAAAACATTAAAACATGATTTAACTTCCTATTTTCATCAAAATGCTAATAATAAGAAAGTAAAACTGTTTTCCTTCTTCACAGATTTAAATAAAGTCAGGGAAACACCCACTCAGGTGTTTTCCTGAGTGGGTAAATACCTGCTTGTCTGAACGATTTGGCTTTCATAAACATTTTATCACCTGGAGAGAAGAAGTGATCCAGGTTTCCTCCTCAAGCTCTCCTGAGAGGTAAGAATCAGTCAGAATGCAGCTTTAAAAAAAACTTTATTTGTCTTTACCCATTTTTTTAATCAGTCTGTTTTTATTGATACGTTTTGCCTCATATTGAGACATTAATATTAACATTCAGACTAATATTATCTCCTTTATGTCTGCTGAATGTTTAGAACATTAATTCATCCTGAGCTGACTATACTTTAAGGTTTTTGTTAATTTTTTAGATATTTACTGATGTGTGAACTGATTTAAATATATATTCTGTTTGTTTTCTTGTGTTTCCTGATGAAAAAACAGCCATGAGTGATTTTTATATTCACAGCCTGATTCAGCTTTCTGCTGCCATGGATGAGCTGGAACGACTGCTGCAGCATCTGTGAGTTTCTGCAAACACTTTGGCTTCAAATAGATCTAAAAACAATTAACTCTGTGCAAAATGAACGTCTGGTAATACGAACATATTTTATTTTATCTCTTTAAATACAAACAATCTCTTTGTGTCTTGAATTACCGCCGTTATAATTAAACTTAAAGTTTATAATTCAGTCTATTAAAAATGCAGCTCTCTGTCTCCCTCTGGTGGTTAAACCATAAAATAAACACCAGGAAGTTCTGACGTTTACAGGCAGAACAATAAACCTGAGTCAGCAGAAAAAAGATCAGAAATTAACTTTACGAGAAAAAAAAAAATATCAAAGGATTTGACTGAAAGAGACATAAAATAACCTGCTGAGAACCAGGAAAATTAAAGACTTGAAAAGTTTGTGCTTACTTCAAATGACATTACCTTCATAGCTTAAATATAAACTCCGTAATAAAAGAAACCTTTAAAATGATCCTGGTGGTCTGATCTCCAACAATGATCCATCTTCTGGTTAAAATATGTTGGGGGTTTTTATGAGCAATGAAGTTTTAAACTGAAAACAGAAACCAAATGAAAGCAAAACTATGACGTCACCAAACCAGAGGAGGAGCTTCTGTCGTCCTCCTCCTCCTCAGCAGGAATAATCATAACATAAAGCCTCTAATTTAGCCTACAGAACATATAAGAAACTTTGCTGGTCAATGACTCAACTTTGATTAAATCTGCTTCTTTTGTCCAAATAAGGACTTTACGTTTACTTTATTAAAGTTTATTGATGCTTTTACTTTGAAAAGAACAGGAAATGAGACTGACAGACACGTCTGATGATCATATATAAAGTGATGCATTTTGACCTGAAGTTAATGAAAATGGTTCCTACACAGCAGCCGTGGGGAACGCCACAAATAAAAGATGAAAAGTTCCTCCTTAAAAGTTTAATTTGACCAACAATAATCAAATAACTTACAGCTTGTTCCTTTAAAGCTGTTTAACAATAACAAATGTTTTATTCAGGTTTCCAGAGGGATTTTAGGGGTTTGGATGTTTGTGTTAAAGGAGGGAAAATAAAAAGTTTGAACCAGATGGATTTACAAACAGAAAGAAGCATCCAGTCTGAAAACCATCCGGATCTGGAAACACCTTCAGTTCACACCCAGGAAATCCCCTCTGTCAGGGTTACAGCATGAAAACAGGGATTGATAAAACTTTCCCCTAAATGTGAAACTTCCTCAGGCTCCCAGGATACTGAGACAAACAGAGCCGATTTAAAAATAAAAATATGCCAGAAGTCAAACTCTCCTTCCTGCTCTTTCTGCAAGAAAAAGACCAAATAAAATCAACAATTCATTTGATTTCAAGTCGTTTTAAGGAATCTTCTATTGACTCAAAACTGACTAAAAGGAGAAATCTCAACCAGTTGGCTCATTGTGCCAATATAATGCAAGAACGTCTTGCATTATATTTCTAATGCAAGACTTAAAGCAAAATGTATCTTTCAATTATCAGATCCTGTTGGTTTCTGTTGTGTTGCCAGAAACTTCCACCAGGGGACAGAGTAGAGGCAGGACCTAAAACTGAAATTATAAAACAATATGTATTTAAATAGCGGCATATTATGGCTATTGCGAATCTTCTACTTTTCAAATTCAAAAAACTGAAAATTTCTGAGATTATTCTCAAAATATGAGAAATTTTAAAATGTGTTTTGCCTGGTTTTATTTGCAAGATATTTCTGAGATTAATCTAAACATTTTAGTTGTTTTTCTGACGGATATGTTCACCTCTTTTACTCCATGTAAGGGAATTATAAAATGGCCCAAATACACTGTTGTATTCTTCTTGGCAGATGATAAAAAATAACAGAAACCAGTTTAGAGACGTTAAAAATGCACTTTAAACGGGAACATCTGCTTTAGCCTGGATTCACCTTGAACATTAAATGATGTTTGGTGAAACCTGCACTCTAAACACATGAGACACACCGTATGTGATGCAGATATTGAAGACATGGACAAAAAGCCTTTAAATCCAGTTTTTATATCTTTGCAGTAAAATGTGAGACACCAACTATTGCAGCTGTATAAAGAGCCGTTTGCTCTGTGCTCTAGTTTTGATTTATACATATATAATACATATATACAATATACAGAATAAAAGAAAACCAATAATAATCTATTTGTGTTTTTGTGCTTTTTTGCGGTCGGGTCACAGAAACAACCAGATTATCTGGACTTTCCCACCGTCTTCTGTCCAGACCCGCAGCGCTGCTGCTGTTGGAGGATCACAACGAGTTCCCAGGTTGGACTGGTTTTCTGATTAATCTGGAGTCTCGGGGTCCAAAGTGCGGTTTGAGGGCCGTTTGGCCCCCTGTCAACATGTTTGGACACCAATAGATTTATCTGAGACAAAACGATGCACAGGGTAAACAGCTGATGTTCGGTTTGTTGGTTTCTCCAGGAGGAAACGCGTCAGAGGCGTTCGTCGCTCTCACATCATCACGATTCCTGATGAACGCAGCAGACTGATGAAGCTCGCTGTGGAAAACTGCAACGACCAGACCGCTTTGACCTGGCTGAGAGAAAACTCAGAGTCCAGCACCTTCAGCAAGCTGGCGGACATGTTTAACTTCCTGAAGACACACATCGCTGAAGAGGAGAAGAAGAACCACGGCGAAGCTGTAGACATCACCTTCATGGCTCATGGAGCAATCAGAGACTTCATGATCCCAGCCAGCTGTCTGCTGCCTCTGGCCTCCATCAGAGATGTGGTTCTTTATGCTCCCTGGAACTGTGTCACCAGCGGTTTGGGGTACGCCATCGCCACAGGAAGACTGCAGCCTCAGCACAGAGTCTTCTACTGCACCAAGAAGTTCGGCTGCACAGTGCCTGATGAAAAACACCGACCCATGATGGTACCAGACCGCTGGAACTCAATGAGACAGGCCGGAGACCAGATGATCCCAAACATTACAGTTAGTCCTCTTCGACCGGACGATGGAATCTGGAAAAGCTTTAAGTCTCTCACCAAAAAACACGGTCCTGTTGGGAGAAACCGGATCGTGGTTCCGTTCATCTTCCCAGGAAAAGAAACAGAGAGCGTCCCGTTCTCTGTGGTCACCTTGGCCCTGTCCCTGGTTCTGCTCCAGTCCAGGTTCAGAGCCATCGTCCACCTGGACGCCTGCCTGAGTGACCAATCCATTGGACAGAAGGTTGACAAAAGCTACCTGGAGCAGCAGTACGCCTGCGCCATCGACGGAACCGGACTGGCATGTTCTCCTGAGATGTTCAGTCGGGTCCAGTCGAACATCCCTGAGGTTTAAACAGCACACTGAGTTCTTCCCCTCCATCAGCACTTTTATTTTCCAAGCATTATAACGTTATATCTGTAGACCTCCAGGTTCTTCACAAACTCAATCTGAAAACAAATTTTTAAGTTTTTAGCAAAGTTAAAAACCCATAAATAAAAAATCTCAGACTGTTTTTTTTGTGTCTTTGAGACAAACTTAAAGTCTCAGAACCGTTAGATTTCTCAGGTTTTATAGTTAAATCATGGTGGATGGCATTAACATAAAAACTAACATTTATCCTCTGAAAAATAACAAAATCTTACCAAGTATTTTGAGTCAAGCTTCTACTGGAAATATTTGGCAGATTAATTCACTTACAAGACATTTTTCCTGTTATAAGAGGAATAATCTGCCAGTAGATCTAGCACTTAATCTCCAATATCTTGCTAAAATTACTTGTAAGTTAGTTTCGTCTTATTTAAATTATGCTAATATATTTGCAACAGAAACTAGATCAAAAATACTTGGTAATATTTTTTGCAGTGCATAAATGTTTCCTGATATTATCCAGAAAAACACAAACAGGGAACTGAATGGGTCTTGGTCCAGAATCCTGTGGAACCCCAGAACTGATTGAGGAACCTGTGGAGAAAAAATTGTTTACATCTAAAATCCATAAAGACTTGATGCGGTACTGGTTCTGGTTTAGCTACTGTAAACGGGTCAAATGTGACAAAAATAAATAAAATACAACACTAATGACTTTTTTGTCTGTTTTTGCTGCATTCCTAGTTACAAAACATACTAAAAACAACATTATGAACCATTAAAATTGTGAATCTGTAAAATATATCTCTTAATTTCTGTATTTTCTGGATGAACCTCTGGGCGGCTCTGTTCCCTAATAATCTAGTAAATCTATTTGATCAAGTCCAAGTTACACCAACTGTGCAAAAAAAGTACAAATAACAGCAGATTTGGTTTATTGGTAGCAGTAATCATTTTAGAGTCTAACAACACATAAAAACAGTATTAATAATTAGATTTTTCTGTTTGGATTTGAGTTCAGGTTAATTCATTTGGACCTTTTTAGTCTACTCAAACAGAAAATATAAACTATAATTTAAACTTAGTTGGAAAAACATTTAAATTTAAAAAATCTAATTTGACCTTATGTTAAATATTTAAAATTTTCTTGATATTACATTGTTTTAAACAACTAAATGCTTCAGTTTTTCATATTTGTACATTCGACTGCTGCTTTAACTCTTCAT
This sequence comes from Poeciliopsis paucimaculata, assembly GCA_903067055.1. Classification (NCBI taxonomy): domain Eukaryota; kingdom Metazoa; phylum Chordata; class Actinopteri; order Cyprinodontiformes; family Poeciliidae; genus Poeciliopsis; species Poeciliopsis paucimaculata. The sequence continues at coordinate 49,998 of CAEGAD010035216.1, read as the reverse complement.
CGTCTTCACATAATTGGCTACATTTCCATTACCAATGTGAGCAAAACGTTGTCAATATTCCACTAATGTTAATAAAATGCTATTTCTCAAGTGTGATGTTTCCATTAATTAAAAACCACAATGAAAATCACATGTGAATCAGTTTGTTTATTCTATAAACTATTTAAAAATATCATCCTTATACCACTTCCTGTCATCTTCTTCGTTGTTTCCAGCAGTAGTAACATCCGGTTGTACGAAAAAACTGTTTTCATTGCAGTTTTGCAAATTACGGTAATTTTGCAAAACTTTGGGTTTTTGTAAAATTGCCAAGTTTCAATTAAACACATTTATTTTCATAATTCCAATTTACTCAGTTTTATGGTGAATGGAAACGCAGCTGAGCACACGGAGCAAAATGATGCAGATCCAACAGACATGTTGTTTTGGTGAGCCAAAGCAAATAAAGCTAAATAAACTCAGAAGCCGATGAATTCATAGTTTAGCTCTTTCTAACCAATCACAACTGTTGTTTCTTCTTCATTTCCTTTCAGCCACTTGAGAGCAGCTCTCTGATTGGCCAGACAGGTTGCTGCTAATTTAGGTAGATTTCTGTTGCCACCCAGAACAATAAAAACGTTTCAAAGCCGCAGTTTCCTGTTCATGTAGAGATATTCCGAGCTCTGGTTCCTGTCTCTGCGTCGATTCCTCTTGTTGAAACTTGTGAACTTTGGTTGACCCTGCACCCACATGAGATATAAAGCGAGACCAGAGCCAACTGGAGCAGACCAGTGATATTCTGTGCTTGTTTTCCTTATGCATGAACTTTCACCTCATTGAGATAACAGTTTTTCTACAGCAACTCTCCAGCTTCTTATTTGTGCCATCTTTTTCCGCTCATTTTAATCCAATAAAAACTCTGCGTCGTTCGAAGTTGTAATTTAATTATTGCAGCACATGCAACAGTATGCTTGCAATGAAGCAAAAATGTTTGAATTTTTCCTAAGGTAAATTCAAACATTTGTTTACAAATGAACTAAAAAGAGACCCAGAGAGAGAGAACCAGAGATAAAGAAAGACGACCTCTGTGTGGTACTGGGACTTTCTCTTTCGTTTTCCAGGAAATAGTTTGATCTTGAGAAATGCACGGCCTCAATTCACCGACACAAATAACAACTGACATCATGTTTACTGGTTCTGTCAGGAAACAACCAGTTAAAGCTGAACTGGGTTCATTTTTCTCCAGACCACAGAATTAGGAGTTTCCTCTAAAATAACTTTATTCTAAACAATTAGTCGGATTCATCATGGTTAATCGATTATTAAAATAATCGCCAACTAATTTAATAATTGATTAATGGTTAACTGTAGTATACAGAATCTGCGCCAACTGTAAATTACTAAATATTTCATTATGTCTTCTTGCACTGTCTGTTATTTGTCCTTTGGGTTCAAGGAGGGAGAGAGAGAAAGATCCCCTTTGCTCCTCCCACCTCCTGGTTGCAGACCCTCGTTATAAGCAGCTGTGTTCTGACGGGACAAACAACTGGACCTTTCAGAACCTGGAGACCAGAAACTCTTCTAGAAGAAGCAGGACAGAACAGCAACAAACAGTGAGTAAAGTCTGTTTTGTTTCCTCTCTATTAGTTTGGGTGTAAAATCCCATCAAATACTGACTGAAAAATCATGAAATTGTGGTTTTATTACATGAACTTAGATATATTTATTAAATATGACTCTATTGAGTTGATGAATTAAAAAATAAAAGATGAAAAGAATAAAATGTGAAACATTTAATTCCCCACCAACAGAGAAATGTTCAAAGTCTGTAGCTGCTCATGAAGGAATGTTAACTTTGGACCATGGAAAGTGAAAGTTAAGTGAATTAACTCACTTAGCCATCAGAATCAACCTTGTTCATTGGCATCATGGGTAATTTCCCCCTTCATGTTCCAACTTTTCTTTATTTTTTATTTAATCCCCACCTTTTTGTTGTTCATCTAGCTTTATTAAAGTAAAACCTAAGAGTTTGTGAAGTGTTTAAAACGTCTCAATCTAAAATATTTAACATCAATTTTATTATTTGCTGAGAAAAGCAGCAGATTTATTCTCGGAAATAAAAACTTTGATTAAACGGAGATAAAACAGGAAGCAGAGATAAAATTGAGCAATTTTCTTATGATTCGGATCAATAATTATACATGAGGGCTTTTTTCTGTTCTGAAACACAATTTGTTTTATACACAATAAAATTTTCCTGTTCACATTACAAACAAGAAGTTCTAAAGGAATTAAAACTAAAGGAATTAAAATAATCTGTCCTGCAGGAGTTCAGTATAAAGTCCAATCTACATTTTTACTTGCTGTTTCCTATAAGACACTGGGGGGTGTCTATAAATAGACTGGGGGACTATTTATGTCCTGCCGGGCCAAGTCGGATCCGATGATCCCACCCTGACAGGAAAGTGAAGCGATACAAGTTTTCCTGTCTAAAAACTCTAGTGACTCGGACCGGAATCTGTTTGCAGTACCGATAAACAGCAGATGACTCCCCTCATCAGGATGAAATATTCCACGTTCTGGAGTATTTTTATGGCTAATTATTTTTTTTTTGACTACATATCAATTAATCGGTCGACTAATGATTAATTGATATGCAGCCATTTTCTTAAAATCTTCTGTCAAGAGGGCCGACTGTCCTTCGATAATACCAAGGGCTAAAGTTTTGATGTTGAATTAAAGAAAAGAAATTAGTCAAATTTTAACATTATTTTGTGTCATATTTATTAAATCTGCTTGATCTGCTTAATCAATTTTGAAATTATTGGTAACTGATTTATAGTTTGAACAGTTTTGCCTTAATTACGACTCTGACTCCTTTGTTTCGGTGAATTCCTTTTGTTGTTTTTCTTCAGTTAAGGATTTAGTTTATCACTATAGGTTGACAATTATTTCAATAGTCAATTAATCACAATTGATCTGATTTAATTGTATTGAAATTATCAGCAAGTAATTTATATTTTATACAGTTTTGGTGTAATAACTAAAGACAGGACTTTGAGTCCTGTCTTTCAGTGAATATCGGGGTTTTTTTTGTTTTTCTTCAATTAATAATAACTAAATAAGTTGACACTCCAATAATTGATTAATCATGATTAGTATGACCAGTTATCGAAATAATGGTCAAATTTAGGTTGTACAGTTTTGCCTTAAATACTACTGTTAACCTTCTTTAAGCAAATGCCTTTTTTGTCCAGTTATTGATCAATTGATTACTAAATAAGTTGACAATAATCATGATTAATTGCTATAATACTTTCCTGCTCTTGTTGCAGATCTACATCATGGATGATGCTGATGCTCTCGTACATAAAGTCAATAAATGGGTGGATCTTCAGAAGAAATGTTCCAGGAAGCTGAAGAACCTGGCGGATGAGCTGGAGGAAGCGGTGAAGGCCGCCAACGTGACCAAAGTCGTCGGCAGCTCGGTGTCGGTGGGGGGAGCGGCTGCCATGACGGCGGCGGGTGTGTTAACATTACTGACTGGTGGAGCAGCGCTGCCTGTTCTGGCTGTAGTGGGAGCTGCAGGAGCTGTGGCTTCTGGGACCAGTGTCTTAACCAGTGTTGGTTCTGATGCGTACAGCGCCAGCAAGTCCAAAGACATCATGGAGGAAGCCCAAAAGGTTCTGGAAGAGCTACAGAGTCTGGAACAGGAAATAAAAGACCTCATTAAGTCACTGAAACAACAAACCTCCAGCTTCTATCACCGTGGTGGTGCTGCTGCTGGTGGTGGAGATGATGGTGATGATGACGATGATGATGGCAACGTTATGGAGTTTTTCATGAGATCGATGGCCAGACAGGAAGGGCTGGACCTCCCCAGCAGCACCATGATCAGAGCGGCTTTTGGGTTACCGCGTATCAACATGTTCAAGAGTCTCTACGCCAATAGTATTGTGATTGTAGTTTGTCTTAAAATCCTTACAACAGCTCTGTTTGTGACAGCTAAAGAAGGAGGGAAGAAAGCGGCTTCTTCCCTGGGGAAAAAAGCGGCTTCAGCAGCAGCTGGAAGTGTAAGTAAGAATCTAACACCAGTAGGTGAAGACCTGGCGGTACTGGGGGGCATCGCCCACCCAGTCAGCCGGGCCCCACCTGGACTGGAAGTTGCTTTTTATCATTATTTTTACCTCAGAGTGGCCAGCTTTCTATTATTCCTATCCTGACATGATACAGTAGAGGCTCCCGCAGTTCCCATATCTGTTCCCTCTGTCTCCCACACTTTTTCCACAACTGTTTAATCCATTGTTCCAACCTGCCTCTAAACGCAGCATGAAGATACTTGTGCTGGTTTTACACCTGCAACAGAAACATGCTGCTGCTGCATGTTTCTGTTGGATACAGGTAATATTAGCCGACTTGAATAACCTTTTGGAAATAAAGGTATTCATAGTTTTACTGCACTGTACATTTCTTTTACTTGAGTATTATCATCATTATTATTCTCTTAGTTGAGTAAATTGATTTTACATTTAAAGAATTTGGAAATATTAGATTCTGCAACATAATGAGCTAATGTTTATGCAAGTTTGAGCATAATTATTAAACATTTTACATATGCCACTGTTTACATCCTTATTGTTTGTTTTGCATTAATAAACATGATTATATTTTGAGCCCCCTGCTGACCCGCCTCTCCCACTTAGGAAAACATCACATTAGTTCAGGCAGTCTGTTATTTTTAAGCCACAGAAAAGATAATATTGATTATTTAAAAAATAAATAACTAGATATAAGAAAGTTTCAAAGAAGTGAACAGAGATGAGATGAAGCAGATTCGGCAACGTGCGAGTCTGTCCTCAGACTAAACTAAATGCATCCTGAAGGAAGACTGGAGCTACACTGAGGCAGGTTTAACTTCAGATTGCTCAACATTTCCTCTGTGCTTCTTCTTAACATGAAGGAATGACTGACGCCTCTGCACTGTAAAAACAGAAAAACATCCTGACTCCGTTTGATTCAGTCTCTTACATATTTCCTTGTTGCTTGGACTCAGTTTAGTTGTATAAACTTTAAATATATTTCAAAAAACTTAATAAAAGCAACTTAAACTGAGCTGATTTAATTTAGCAACTATAAGAAAAATGTTTAAAGTTTTTACATTATTATATCAAGTTGACTTATTTTACATTTGATTAACTTTTTAACGCATTTCTAAGTTAAGCCAACTTTGAAATAATTTTTACATAGAATTGTTTTTGCCCACTCTGATTAACACTGTCTAATCAGACGTGATGTGATCAGATTGCAGGAGGAGCGGTCGGGCTTTTGTTTTCTGTTCCTGAGCTGGTTAGTGACTGTAAAAACCTCGACAACACCAAGACAGAAGCCAGTCAGACTCTGAGGGAAAACGCCAGGACTGTTCAGACCAGCGCAGAGGAGACGGAGAACGAGCTGCAGAAAATAAGGTATGAAAATGAGATTAAAACATATTTTAATCTCCTGTTCAAGTGTCCTATTGAACTGTCAGCTCCTCAGATTGTCATTGTAAACATTTTGTACAGAACAAAATAAAGTGCCATTAAGTCATTGTTCCATGTTTTTTCCTTTACTTTTTTGTCTCTTAAAACTTGCACAAAACATATTATGACATGTTTAATTATTTAATGCCATAATTTCAAAAATGATTATAAAATTTTTAATGTTAAAGTTTGGATTTAATAGAGATGGTTGAATGTTGGGGAGCTTTGTGCAAATTTTAACTTTCTGTAAAAAAAAAAAAAAAAAGAATATTGATGTATGATTTGGAAAGCAGAAATTTCTTTGTTTGAAAATGTTTCTCCACAAAGTTGTGTGGGTGCAAGAAAATATGTAAGAGTATAAAAATGGATTTAAATAGAAACATGTATGGAAAGATAATAGATTTTTTTAAAAATCTTTTTGCAGAGAAGCTCTTAAGAAGTTGGTGAGAATCAAATTCATCATAGAGAAGGAAAACATGACCAGAGATGAGAAGAGAGAGCTGATCGACCACCTAATTAATAATACTCCTTACACAGAGCTTAAAGAGTGGTTGAGAGACAACGCAGAGTCTGATGTCTTGGTCCATCTGGTAAATCTTGTGAAATTCATAACACAAAAGCTGAATGAGGAGGCGGAGAACAAGACAGAGGAGGATCGGGAGAGGAAGAAGATAGAGTTGGTCTTCTTGGCTCATGGATCGATTGTGAACTCAATGATTCCTGCCAGATGTCTGATGCCTCTGCCGTCCATCACAGACGTCCTGCTGTATTCTCCCTGGAACTGCGTCCTGTATGCTAACGCGGCCTACAGCATCGCTAAAGGAAGCATCCAGCCTGACCACCGGTGGTTTCTATGCACCAATCCAGACCTGTGCCCTTTTCCTCCAGCAGCCCATACGTCATTTAACCTTCCTTATAGCTGGAACTCAATGAGGAATGCTGGACTTCACGATGTCCCCATCATCATGGTTAGTCCAGTAGCAAAAGTAGGAGACCCTGCGTTTGCAGCTTTCACTGCTCTAGCAGCAGATTTTGGTGCACCAGCAGCCAACCGGTATCTCGTCCCGTACCTTGCTCCCGAGATCGGTGAAGTGCCCTTCTTTGTCGTCATGTTGGCCAGTTCTCTGGTGCTGTTTTTCGCAGGATATGAAGCCACCGTCCACCTGGCTGCCTGCCTGGGAAAATCACCTAAAAATGCTGTAATGCGGGAGGAGTATCTGAGCCAGCAGTATGCCTACACTGTGAACAACACTGGCATGACCGTTCCAGAAGAAACGATTGGCTATATAAACGGTCCAGTGTTTAATATGTTCAAGGCTGTTTTTGGTGATGAGTCTCCATCTTTTTAATGATCAGGACTTTGAGAACTTTCTGGTCTGAGTCACGTCAAACAGCTAGCACAAATTGATTAATTCCTTCTATTTATATGTGTATATGACAGACATGATTCTGCGAAACTACATTGCGCTGGACCTCCTGACAGCCTCTCAGGGAGGTGTCTGCAAGATGGTAGGATCAACAGGCTGCACATTCATCCCTGACGAAGCAGGAACTGGTGGAACTCTAGAACTATGTGAATAGCACAACCCATGGATCCCAGCCTTTTGATTTCATATCCTGGCTCACCTATGTGATTGTTCTTGTAATGCCCATAGGCCATTATATCAGCTCATCACGTACCTCGAGGAGAAGATCGGCACAGTTCCCTCGGTTGGCCATTTCTCTGGTGCTCTTTCTCTAAATATAAAGCCTCTGTCCACCTGGCTGCCTGCCTGGGAAAATCACCCAAAAAGGCCAAAACGCAGGAGGAGTATCTGAGCCAGCAGTACGCCTACACTATGGACAACGCCGGCATGACGGTTCCAGAAGAAACAATCCCTGATAGAGATGAAACCGTGTATAACATGTTCAGGGCTGTATTTGATGATTAGTCTCCGGGTTAAAGGCTAATCCAGACCTGGAGTACAAAAGCACAGAGCAGATGTTTTCCTGCACTTATTTTTTCTGGATGGTTTTCTCTGGAGAACTGGTTAATTTCTCAATGATTTTTTTCAAGATAAGCTCATTTCCTGTTCTCTACGCATTATTTTTTCCAGTGGTTTTGTCATAAGTTAATTTTCATCCCAAACTCTCTCTACTGAGCCTCAGTCACCATCACGTCTCGGCCTGCATCTCCCACTTAGCGCCATCAGTTTCAGACTCAGGAAAATATATTTAGATAGAATTTACTTTGTATTATGACCATTTGATTCAATATTATCTCCTGATTGCTTCTGCTGCATTAAGCTGAAACTGACTCTTGCAAAACTTTTCTTTACTAATAAACATCGATTATAAAGAAATCTAAAAGATGGTGTGGACATTGAACTTACTGAGTCATGATCATTTATGTTCTTTATGTGGTGAAATAGCTGCAATGCATAGTTCTAGTAAATTAAAGGTTTTAAAAGGTTTCTTTGGGATAAACTGAAAAACTGTTTCTCAGGGGTCAGAGGTCAGACTGAAGTTGTTCTGACTAATCAGGATAATCAACCTGCATTGATCTAAAAACATTAAACTAGTTTCTGCTCTTATTTCTACTTTAATCTCAAAATGAATGTAATATAAGGAGAACATCCTCAGTGACATGAAAATGTTCCCAAGTGTCGTTAAATACGACTTTATAAAACATCCAGGCTTCAGTAAATCAAGAGATTCTTCAGGTCCAGTTTGTTAAAGATGGAGGAGCTTCTGATATTTGTTCCTGGATGTTTATTCTCAGATTCTGGGTTTCTGATTAAATGTTTATTTCCTAACAAAGTCTGGCAATCCAGTGTCTGGAGATAAACTGCAGCAGGAATAATCCAGGTCTTTGAAGGACGGCTGAGTGGATCAGAACCAGACGACAGGATTCTCAGCTTTAGAGTCTCAATCATTAAACTCAGAGATTCAAACTTTCTACCATGAAATAGAGCTGAAACTAATTATTTTAATAATCAATTGTTCTATCATTTACTCTGACCATCTTAAGCTCTTCACATTAAAAACATTCAAACTGAGACACATTTTCTGAGGGAACATGATGCAGCCATGTTGACCTGATATGAACTGTTCTGTTTAGCCACAAAGAATTAATTTTACTCCTCCTCTTCCTGTTCCTGTTATTTAAGAACAAAGTTTCCGTCAGATTATTTTGGCGCTCAGTCAACCAACAGAGACGCTGCGCTGTGAGTATGAACCAACCTGAACTTATTCAGCATTAATGTCTGATTTATTCCGTTTCTTTTATTACTCAGGGTTTCATTTCTGTGGTCATGGTTGAATGTTTTCACTGTTACAGCAGCAGCTCAGTTACTCCGTCTGTAACTGTAAGCCAGGGCGTTCAAAGTGTGGCGCACTTTGATGCAGTTGAACTTCCTGTTCAACTGCATCAACAGGAAGTTGATGCAATTTTTCATATTTTAGGGCAACATTTTCACAGACAAAACAATTCTTAATACTTTTGAAAAAGAAAATTTATCATTTACTGAACAAGTTTATCTTAATTTGTAGGAAATTACATTTGGTGACTTTCACTTGAAAGGAAACTTTGGTGCCTTCATGAGACCCAGCGGTGGTTCATCCATCAAACTTCAGGAGAGAAACCAACATCCCGTTCCTGATGCTGAGCTAAAACTAAAAACAAATGTTTTACCACAGAAATGAAAACAATCAACCTTTAAGTGTGACTTTAAATGTGAAAAACGCTATTTAGGTTTGGATCTACAAAGATTTACTGATCACTTTTCCACAAATTTCTTCAGCTAACAATTATTTTACTTATCAATTAATCTTTTAATTTGATAATTGGCACATTCTGCAGATGTTTTTGTCTATTTCATGCAATATTTGAGATACATTAAAAACACATAAACAAGCAATAACATATTGCAACCAATAAAAATAAGCATTTTATTGCTTGCTAAGCAGTAACAATGTTATTTTTGTTACTTGTTTCAGAATATTCAGAGGTCTTCAAATATGTTTTCTGCGCAGATTATTATGAATTTGATCCGCTGTGGGAGCAGAGAAACTTGAATACTTTCGGTTTTCTCTGATTATTTGTTAAAGTTGCAGAGTCCTCCTCTGACCAGCAGGGGGAGGCATCGGTGCAGTAACTCACTGAGACGATTCAATGACGTTGTTCTATTATTGTGCAGCGCAGTCCGTTAGTGGCATGTGAGCTCCCTCTAGCACTCGAATTACCAGAGAGGTCCCACGTTGGCCTCTTCTTTCTAAGTACCAGAGAGGGGCCATGTGGACCCTCCAAGAGAGGGTGTGAAGAGGCGCTTTTGTTCTATAAATAAGGCCATTACTGACGCACCACAAGAGGGGGGCAAAGCTGAACTCTGCTGTGTGACTGAAGTAAATCTGCCAGGGATTTTTTAATAATTTTGGCCTCAGCTTTAATGTTGCTGATCTTGTGATTTGTTACTTTTATCCTGACAGTTTTCAGTGTCATCAGTGAATCTTTAGAAATGTTTTTTATCCCTTGTATATGCCAGTTGTGCAGAGTCTAAATAAAAACTGGTTTAGGAAACATTCTCATTGATTCCAAATAAATCAGTATCACTTATTCAGGCTGTTGCTAAATGTTCTGAGACGTTCTTATTGAGCCTTAGGGAGAGCTGAACGAGGATAGAAAGGTCTGCTGACTCTCTCGTTTGTTCATATGACCCTCATACAAATCCCTCCTTTGTTTCCTCCGATCTGATGTGAATAAATGGCAGCATTTATCCACATTGTTCAGAAATTAGGGATCCTACTTCCCCTCCCCATATTTGTTCCCAGGACTAATCTTCTCACACTTTTGAGTTGGTTGTGAACCTCCGAGGGTGGTGTTGTAGTGAGACTGATCATGGAGGACTCTGATGTTGATGCAGATGTGGATGTCAGAGACCCAGATGAGAAGTCCATCATGACCTATGTTGCTCAGTTCCTGCAATACTCTAGAGATGTATCTGCCCAAGAAGATGAGATGCAGGTCAGTGTTTAATGTTCTTCTGATTAAAGTTCTCATAATTAGCAGCCCACTGCTTTTCCCTTTAGACATATTTCTTTTCTTTGAGTTTCTTCTAACCCCTCCTTATCACCTCTTTCCTTCTTCTACTTGCCTTTCCCCCCCTTAAACACAGTACCTGACGCCTCTAAAAAGCCCCTCACCTATCAACGTGCCTGTTCACTACACTGCTGCTATTTCTGCTTCACCTCTTCGACAGGTAAAACAAATCATCATATCCTGCCACTTCCTCTCTTTTCCCCTCACACTGTCATAATTTCAGCTGTTTTTCACGCACACAACACTGTCCATTAGCTGACTTGCTAGTCGTGTGTCTGAATTATTTCCCTCATGTGATTTTTCATAAGATTTTACAATAGCAGTTTGTCTGGCAGGCAACTACTGTAATGCGCTAATGGTCTAAACTACAGCATGATATAAAATTAGTTGAACAATGAGGTTCGTGATCCAGTTGTTTTTATTTTCAAATTAGTTGTTTGGAATATGTAGAGTGAAAGTGTTTTTAAAATTATGAGATGTCTACCCTTCTGTGGTTTTATAAAACATAAAAAGTTGGAACTGTAAAATATTTTTGTAACAGACTGACAACATTTTATCTGCATCTGTAATTTTATTTGGTGCATTAAAATGAACAAAGCTTAATGCTTGGCTGTCAACTGCTCCAGCAAAACCTGGATATCAACTAATAGAGTCACATCAAAAAGCAAAGTCAGGATCCTGAAAACCAAAACACCAAAACAGCTTCCATCAAAACTTTGGCTGGGCCTAGAAATTCTGTAAAAGATGAATTGTTGACAAAGGGCCACCTTGACTGAGTCTTACGGAGACCCAATTCAGTCAGAATTAAATAAATCAATAAATAAGCATATTATTAATTGGCTTTTTTATTTAATTGCTTTTGCAATAATGACATTATTTATATTTATTTATATATTTATTTAGTCACATATTTATTTAGTCTTATATGTATATTTACTCATTTATTAATTCCTTTTTCCATTTCTTTATGTATTTCTGATTTTAATTTCCAAATAAGGAGGGCTGTGTCTTAAGGCTTCAACTTCTTCCAGTTGGTTGGTTAGCGTCACACTGTACTTGACTTCATTAAAGATGGCGACCAACTTTTTTTAGAAAACTAATACTACAACTCCTCACTTCATTATCTTTGGTGTGGATGCTAAGACAATAGGTGGCGCTACATTTTTTTGTCTTCCATCATTTTCACTGACACTGTCAAAAATATTCTGTCATAATCTATTTTTATCCTTGAATTTTTAAATGATATTGACATGTGCTATTCAGTTGCATTTAAATTTTATGCAGTTTATTAATATTCAACAAGTTGAACAGACAATCCACATCCCATCACACATAAGGCAGATGAACCAACACATTCTCACTCCGTACACCCACTTCCCACTGAAGCTGACCAAGTGTCCCAACTGACACTTGGTCAGCTTCCCACTGCCAAGCCTGCATCCAGGTGGACTTCAGCAAAGTGTATTACCCACAATTCATGGCTGCATGTGATGTTTTGTGTTAAAAGGCAGAAATATAGCAATGTGTTTTTTAGGCTTTATTGAAAATAAAATTAAAAATAATATGATGGGGCACACATCAATAACAAACAGTGTGACGAAAGTAATCACCCTGACATGAACAGATGCACATTCAACATTGTTCCTGTCCAGCCAGTTAAGGGTAACATTATATATTATGGTTACCTACATACAGTCATGAAGACATGGAAAATGTTTGAGCTGAATATTAAAGTGAAGAAGAAATTTGAAGAAAACTAGGATAGTATAATTTTTTAATGACTGTACATCTTTGTATGTAACCAAGATATGCATTTAACCCCATCTATGTCACCTGCTCCCCACCGGATCCTTGTCGCAAATTCTGCCAAACTAGTTTGTTCCGGTCTTTAAAACAGCATAGATGTGTTCCTCTGCTTCAGAACCCTTCTAATGCCAGTGACATTAGAAGGGTTCATATGACTTGCATATGAAACCTCTACTGAAACCTTATATTTGTAATTTATAATGCTTCCAGGCGACACCTGATTGCAATGCACAGGAAGTGACTTGCTGGCTTGTCCAGGCCTTTGATGAGCTATTGGAAGGATGGGACTCCACCGAAGGAGAAAGCTACTCTGAGCGATACCATGTGCGTTTAATATGCTTTGTGAAAAGTTTTCTGACCTTTTGTCCATCCATCCATTTTCTTACACCCTTGTCCCTTGTGGGGTTGGAAAGTGCTGGTGCCGATCTCCAGCTAGACCTTTTGTAGTTTTTCACTATTCATTTCACAATTGTGATATATCAGTATTAGTACCATTAATTTAAAAATGGTTTGATATTAATAATTGATGTTTATTTTCATACAGTGCAGTATTATGAGGTGTTTAACCAAAGTAGAAGAGTAGTGTCAAGAGAGTATGCATACTCTACATAAAATTTTTAATTTATGTTTTTAACCATTACATATTGCATATTGATATGCTCAAAATCCATATTGGTGACTTGCTAGACATAATATTTTGCAAGGTATTACTTGTAAACATCATAAAAACCATGTATGATTTTCCATCTACTTCATAGTTCCAAACTGCTTTGTGTTGGTTTGTCGTATAAAGTCTCTTAAATGCACTGAATTTTGTAGCTTAAAAGTGACATGATGTGAAAAAATTCAAGGGGTATGAAGACTCCCTAATAGCTTAATCGCAAATCATTGCAATGTTTAGCTCTCCGGAGCATAGCTTACTTTCTTGGATTTGTGGTTTTTTTTGAGTTGATCTGTCAATAATGCGTCTAACAGAGATTTGTGTTTTCTTTAGGTTTTTCAGACCTTTCTTGTGTCCTTTAATGAGCAGTGTAGGCCGATCATGCCTTTACTGACAGCAATGAGACGCACTCCAAACATAAGCCAGGATCAACGGTCTCTTAGGGAAGCATGGGAATGCCTCAGTGAAAAGGTTCTGTTTGGTTCTCAAATAATTTAGAAACATATTTTGTTTCTTGTACATTACATATACTTAGACATGTTGATTTGCATTAGGTTTTTGCAAATCAAAATAAAAATATATGGTCTTCCAATCATTAAACCCTGTAATCTTCTGTAGTTTAACATCAAAGAAATTGTCTTCATGTTCTGTTTTAATCCAGTTGCGAGAATACAAAGTGGAGTTAGACAGGAGCCTTCCTGCCCCTCTGGATACTGTAGCTGGATGGTTGCTGAGAACAGAGGGAGCTCTGGCTGAAGAACAAGGTGACTCTCAGGATCATGGCTATGCTGCCGATGAAGCAAGGGAGAAACAGGAGCTTCTCAAGGTAACTAATCAACTAGAGGAGAGAGAGAAACAGAGACAGAGAGTGAGAGAACTGCAAGAGACATTGCAACAAGTAGGAAAAACATGACACAAATCTTTTCTCAATTTTTGAAGCCAAGGTTAAATTACAAACGAATAAAGAATTCCTGACTAAGAACTTCATTGCATCTCTCCCCTTAAAACAGTAAATGAAGCACTTAAGCTCCCATCCATTTTAAGCACATTCACTATGCCACTTTGCAGAACCTGGACCATAGCTATAAATCCTGAGTTGAAACCAAAAGCAGTCAAAGTTTGCCACAAATATTAGCGTTCAACCCAGTCAAACCCTTTTTCTTCATCTATAGAAATAAGACCAATGTCTATGCCCATGAGCTGCAGATTTCCAAAACGTCTCTGACTAAAGTCATATTAACCCTTATCAGCCTACCAGACTGGACGTCTGGTCTCCATGAAAGATGAAGCCATCATCTCCTGTCACCCAGGACTTTGGAAAAGATCTTGTAGTCCATGCAGAGCAAAGAGACAGGTCACCAGTTCTTTAAATTTTGTAAATCTCCCTTCTTTGGGAGAAGTAAGCAGAATAATGACTGCCCTTTTACAGGGCCGAAGCAGCCAACTTCTCTGCAGACGATCCATGATAACATCCAGCAAATCCTTAATCACGCTCATTATCAGCAGGTTTCTTGAACCTATGTTTTAAACATTTTTAAAACCATAGTCTTAAAAAAGCAACTCCTTTTACTTTATTTCTGGCACCATTCAAATTTAATGTGCTTTTATTAAAGGCACATTAAATTTTGGAGGCAGAGAAAAAACATGGATGTACAGAATATATGTCTAAAGATCTTCATCATCATTAAGTGTTTGGGATCTGACTTTCAAGTTTTTGTTTCGTCGAGTGATAGATTGTTTGATCTGTCAACACAGCAACAAAGTTTCCAGTTGTCTTTGTCAAACCCTGAGATCATAAGTCTGCTTGCTGAAAACAAACCTCTTACGGTAAGAAGTAAGCAGGAGAATACAGATTCTGCATTCTCCTGCTTACCAAAGACGGGTAATTTTCAGACTCGAAACAGCTCTCTCCTGCTTTATTTGCCCTCTTAGCTCTAAAAATTTAGAGCTTTTCTTTTTCTGGGACAGATTTTAAAAATCTTTATCAAACCTGCTGTCATCCTCAACTTCATCAGTTTTTTGTTACCCTGAATTGGCATCAAATTATTTACAAACTGGTCCTTATTTATATCCCTGTCGGTTCTATCAGCGTTTCTTGGATTATCATTGTCATTAGAATGATCACAGTTTATAAAAGATTGCATTTTGGAGGGTTGTTGCTCTGCAAGGCCCATAGTCCCATCAGCAGCAGGATCCTCACCAATGACACCAGAATAAACAGTGGTGTCGCAGCCCACCTCAGTGGCAGCAGAGCTGCAAGTGGCATCGCTGCAGTGGAGCCGTCTACACTCCAGCAGCCTAACACCTGCCCACAGGGTGTCGCAGTTGGCACCCACCCCTCAACTGCATCATTCTCCAGCTGTGTATTTTTGAGCTTTTTTGGGCAGGATTGAATTACGTCACTCTCCACAACAACCAAAACATTTCATGAACTCAGAAGAGGAAAAAAACATATAATTAAACCCATCTATTTTGAAATTAATGGATAATTTAAGCTCATTAGCCGTGTCCTTAAGGATCCTAAGTACCTGTCTTCTTGGTTACACCACATGTCCAAGGAGCACAGATTTGCAACCCAAAAGCACCATCTTTATGGGAAAAGTTAGCTGGCCGTACCGTGACAAATACTTGACAAGAAGATCATTTTTAATAAACAGGGGCACATTCCAGATGATAATCTTTTTGGCTGGACTAACCAGAGGAAGAACCAGTGTAAAAGTATGATAAATTATGATGACTCTATAAAATTATTCACTTAGATGTACTATTAGTAAAGATAACAATCACTGCATTCACACTATCACAATCCACCACTTCTCCTACAGCTAAAGCAGCCTTCTCTGCTGAACAGCTAATTATTGGTATGAGAGTGACAGCATGCCAATGTGTCAGCTTTTCAAACTCTGCACCACCCTCTACAATGGGCACAATGCCAAATCAAGCCTACTGCAAAAACCACTAGGACAGGCTGGAGCAATCAAACTAAACTAAGATCAATCAACTGTGTGCAGACAAATGTGTTCAAAACATTTTGCAGCAAAAGGTAGAAAAAGACCCCCAAAAATTCACTCATTCAAACACTCCTGTCTCTACTCCATACATTCTAAGAGAGAGAGAAAGAAAGAGAGAGAGATCTGTACAGATGTATGAGTGTTTTTCTGTCTTTGCAGATTTGTTTAGAGGAGATGCCACAGCAACTGAAAATCTTCCAGACCTTCCAAAACCTCAATGACTTTGGAAACACGATGGTTCCATCAGACAAGATTGAAGAGCTACAGAGGAGGTTCAGTTACATTCATGTACACATTTTGAAAGTTATAGTAGGTCTTAAAAGTGTACACCCCTTGTTAAAATGCCAGATATTTATAATATGAAGATTGAGATGTTCAGAAATAGTTTTACAACTTTTCCTCTCATATCATTTGACATATTGATACAATAATTTTGATTCATTGTCAGTCTTTAATATAATTCAGTTAAGGAATTTTTCTGAAATATTCTAATTTGCATGCTTTACATGGGCAGTATTATGTAAAACTTACTTTTCTGAGCTTTACATCATGTCATAATGTTGTTGCCTCATCCAAAACATACCTAGAATGCTGCCTTGATTTTTCATGCATGATTGGGAAATTCTTTAATCTCCATGGCATAACACCAGTTGTGCATAACACCAGGGTGAACTGAGTGCCACCGTTGCACTTCCTTGGAGGTACAGTTCTCTTTTAGTCGATTCACTCTTTACAACACAGACTGTAGGATATCACATCCCTTGTGGCCTAATTGAAGATATGTTTAATCATCCCTTTATGAGTGTTAGCTTTGCGACCAAAACCAACATCCACTGTCACTCATTCTTTTTCATGACAGATGACAACACTCCACTTCACTAGCAAGGACCTCACCACAAAGATATGCGTTTAAAGATTTATTGATGAATGAATGAGGGATGAAGGGGAGAGGGATGGAGGGATGAAGGCATGGAGGGATCAGGGGATGAATGATATTAATTTGGTCATCTGTGGAGAATGATTGAGGGCTTGGGGTGTGAAGACTCTATGTGGGGCTGTGGTCTTTTGGAAATGGTTCCTCTTATTTTTCCCCAAGCCCACATAGGATCCCCAAAAGAGATTGATTGATTGGAGATAGCCTGACTTGACGCTGAAGAGGTGGCTCCTTTCCGAAGGAATGGGCGGAATAAGGTTTGAGAGAGATGCTGGACTTGACTGAAATGGCTTGAGATCCAGACTTAAGTGGCTGGATTTACAGGATTCTGAGATGAGGCATGGACCTTGAGATGAAATGCTATCCATCCAACTATCCATTCATCCGTTGTCTGCTGCTTATCTGGGGTCGGGTCGCAGGGGTGGCAGCTTAAGAAGGGAGGCCCAGACTTCCTTCTCCCCAGCCACTTCTTTCAGCTCTGCCGGGGGAATCCCAAGGCGTTCCCAGACCAGCAGGGAGACATAGTCCCTCCAGCGTGTCCTGGGTCTTCCCCAGGGCCTCTTCCCAGTGGGATGTGCCTGAAACACCTCACCAGGGAGGCGTCCAGGAGGCATTCTGACCAGATGCCTGAGCCAGCTCAACTGGCTCCTCTTGACGTGAAGGAGCAGCGGCTCTACGCCGAGTCCCTCCCAGATGACCGAGCTTCTCACCCTATCTCTAAGGGAGAGCCCAGCCACCCTACAGAGGAAACCCATTTCGGCCACTTGTATCCGTGATCTCGTTGCCCGAAGCTCATGACCATAGATCAGGGTAGGAACGTAGATTGACTGGTAAATCAAGAGCTTTGCTTTTTGGCTCAGCTCTTTCTTCACCACGATGGACCGGTGCAGCGTCCGCTTCACGGCAGACACCACGCCAATCCGCCTGTTGATCTCCCGCTCCATTCTTCCCTCATTCGTGAACAAGATCCCAAGATACTTGAACTCCTCCACTTGGAGCAGGACACCCCCTTGACCCAGAGAAGGCACTCTACCCTTTTCCGGCTCAAGACCATGGCCTCAGATTTGGAGGCACTGATCCTCATCCCAGCCGCTTCACACTTGGCTGCAAACCACTCCAGCGAGAGCTGCAGATCACGACCTGATTAAGCCAATAGGACTACATCATCTGCAAAAAGCAGAGATGCGATCCTAAGGCCACCAAAACGGATCCCATCAACACCTTGGCTGCGCCTAGAAATTCTGTCCATGAAAGTAAAGAACAGAATCGGTGACAAAGGGCAGCCCTGGCAGAGTCCAACTCCCACTGGAAACAAGCCCGACTTACTGCCGGCAATGCGGACCAGACTCTGACACCAGTCATACAGGGACCTGACAGCCCGTATCAAAGGGCCCGGTACCCCATACTCCTGGACAACCCCCCACGGTGCTCCCCGAGGGACACAGTCAAACGCCTTCTCCAAGTCCACAAAACACATGTAGACCAGTTGGGCAAACTCGCATGCACCTTCCAGGACCCTGCTGAGGGTGTAGAACTGGACCAGTGTTCCACGACGAGGACAAAAACCCCACTCCTCTTCCTGAATCCGAGGTTCGACTATCCGATGGACCCCCCTCTCCAGGACTCCTGAATAGACCTTGCCAGGGAGGCTTAAGAGTATGACCCCTCTATAATTGGGTCATACCCTCCGGTCCCACTTTTTGAACAGGGGGACCACAATCCCAGTTAGCCAATCCAGGGGAACTGCCCTGATGTCCATGCGATATGCAGAGTTGTGTCAACCAACACAATCCTACAACATCCAGAGCTTTAAGGAACTCCGAATCTCATCCTGCTAAGGTACAATACAGTAAACGAACATATTTAAATATTCATACTTTGTGAAGCTTGGGAGAATGGGGATGAAATGACGGTACAGAAAAGAGCTTTGAAGCTCAAACAGAAAGAATGCAGACAGAGAGTGTAATACAACCTGGCTCCCACTACGGGAGCTATCAGTGCGAGTAGAGGTCTGGAATCGGTGCAAGTGGAGGCGGAAATGACATCATCTGAGATGCTGGAGGAGAAAGCACACACTGCGAAAGAAGCGGAAGCCTGGGATGTTTGGACTTCGGTGGTGGTGCTGTTGACTGTTGAGTTTCTGAGGAGGAATGCTGAAATGTGGATATGTTGGTGTTGCTTGGCTGAGACTCTGGAAGACTGCAGTGATGCAGGAGAAGCCTGATGCTCCAATTGAGGTCTATGAGCCGGCATCGGAAATGACGACACTGGAGATTTTGGAGGAGGAAATACACGCTGAAGAAATACTGAAAGTCCTGGATGTTCAGATGAGGGCGATGCTGCTGTTTGATGAAGTATGTAATATGAAAGGGGTCAGAAGAAACTTAACTTGTTGTCTGGGCAGCTGAAAGGGATTATTTTCTCCTGTAGAGAGCGTTGGAGGCGAGAAACTTGAGACTTTGATGAGTTGAGATGCCTGCGGTGGAGCGCTGGGATGTGGAAGTGTTGGAAGTGACTCTGGAAGGCGGCAGTGGCCTGGAAGAACGAGCCTGATGTCTGACGCCTCTTAGCAGTCTATGGTCACAGGACTGGAATGTTGTTGGAGGTGAAGGATGAACCTTGGACGGACGTTGAAATTATGCTAATGAGGTGCGAGAACAGTGGAAATGATTCTACCAGTGCTGGAAAGGATCCAGATGGGGCCTGTCCTTAATTTTGGTGGCCCCTTGCTGGACAGAGAAGTTATGGTATGCAGAAATAATAAGCTTACTGGTAGTGAAGCCTTGGAAACTCTGCCTGAGAGAAAAGATCAGTTGGGCCTCTTGAGTTGATTATGAAAATTATATCATATAAGACAACTCTGTTTGCTTTGGCAAACAGAGTTGTTTGCCTCTTATATTCAGCTTTCAACTGATGGTTTAAAGGTAACTTTAAGACCAAAGGCTGCATGTCTATCTAAGGTAATTTTATCAAATTACAGCTCAACGAGCCTTCTAGTTTTTATCCCCCTCGTCTTACTTCTGAAGAGCAAAGAAGGGTGCATTTTAAGTACATGCACTGTGACTTTACATCGATCACACTCGACTTTACATCGATCACACTCGATGTAAAGCAAGAGTTGTGTGATCAGCTGTTTGTGTGTTTTGCCAGTCCGGCTGGAGGCAAGGCTCTGTCCAGACAGAGGCTTTCTCATTGGGTCGTGGAGGCTATTTCTCTTGCTTACAACAGCAAGTGCCTCTCTTTATCTCATGGTGGGAGAGCACATTCAACCAGAGGTGTGGCAGCATCCTGGGCCCTTTTCAGAGGGGTTCCTATGAGTGACGTATTCACTGCATACTTTTGTTCTTTTTTTTTTTTGTCTGGATGTGACAGCCCCTTCTGTGGCTCACTCTGGTCTTTCTGCTGGATTGAAGATTTCACACTAACACACTGCTTTGGCACAGGTTTAATTGCTGCTAAGCCGGGGTGTCCCATGCTCTATGTGTTGTACTGAATGAATTGATTGAAAGGGAACCTAATGTTATGCATCTTTTTTATATGAAGGCAATGCCTGCCACCCTTCATCTCATGTCATTTGAGTAGAAGGCGTCTTCTACTCTGTGTTTACCTCTTTCCTCTCCTTCAGGGAACAGCAGCGGTATGCACAGCATTATGTTTCCGAGGGTTGATCTGAAAGCTTTTGCCATATAGATCACCCCTCCCTGGCAACTCCCCCACTCAGCTCCTTCAGATTAGCCAGCTGCAATTAGTAAACGCCTGGTGGGACTGTGCATCTGCTAAGGCTATCATATAGGCTCTTCTTTCTGAATGAAACACTGGTAAAAATAATGTTAAAGGGTTAATGTTGTGATAACCTCCTGAAGGCAGATTTTCAGAAAGAACAAGTGTTTTTAAAGAGACAGAGGTCCAATTTCAAAGATGCTAAATATCAAAGTAAAATTTCTTTTAAGTCATATTTAATATGTAGCTGCTTTTTAACAACTGAAGTTACACAGTCACTTGACTGTGCTATAGAATGGCACAATGTGCCTGGAAAAAACATTATACTTAATCTTTAAATAAAGCAGTACTTTGCAGGGAGTTCACAAAGGATCATTATAATCGCATTGCAATTCCACTGAATTATAAATACAACAAGGCTCATTGATGGCTTTGAAGAAAAAAAAAATGTTTTGGAATGACCAAGCCAAGATTCTGAATGATGACCTCTAAAGAGCTGTGGGAGTCCCACAATGTGATGCATCTACACACTTAGACCACATTATTATTGATTTTCTCCTTCATTTATTACAACGGATATGTATGCACATATGTAAAACTTTTTGAAATGATATCCACCGTATTCACAGTAGGATTACTATGGAAATGACTATAGGTCTTACTTCTAGTACTCACCGGAAGTAGCAATATTTCACTTGAATTTGAAAAGTTTCTTTTTGCTAATCTATATTCATGATAGAGATTACATCTCTCGTTTTGGTTATTATACAATATTATGTAAAAATAGTAGCCGGACACAGGACATGCCCATAGGTGGAAATCTGGGGGTCCGGGGAAAAGTTGAGAATTTATTCTCAACTTTTACACAGGTTTATTTTTTATTCAAAAAATAAACCTGTGTATTTAAACAATTGAAAATGATTTAATCAATCTGAAAACGCAAATGAAACAAAGAATGAAATGAATTCAATCATCTAAGAAAAAAAATAACTGGTGTGCTCACATATTTTGTAGCCTAAAA
Source organism: Poeciliopsis paucimaculata (assembly GCA_903067055.1). Lineage (NCBI taxonomy): Eukaryota > Metazoa > Chordata > Actinopteri > Cyprinodontiformes > Poeciliidae > Poeciliopsis > Poeciliopsis paucimaculata. The sequence continues at coordinate 28,270 of CAEGAD010035216.1, read as the reverse complement.
TCTCTGATTTAGGCTATAAACCGGATAGAGAGTTGCTAACATGAGGACAAATGGCGCTTTCCAGTTCAGAAGTTGCACCCATAATTCACTCAAAGTCTCAAGGGGCTAGAAATAAGGTGGATATTGTGGCCTAATATTTACATCACAAAATTTCTGAACTTTGGCAAGGGGAATATGGACTTTTGAGAACCACTATAATAATACACTAATATGGTCTTACATTACTATGTAATCTACAATATACCACTTTGGTACGGACTATTAATAAACCAATAAATTGATCTGCTTTATTGTCAATTTTTTCTGGTACATGTTTCTTTCACAATAATATCAGATTCACCAATGTGAGAGTGACTGCTAAGTACCATGGGATCAAGCTGGAATACAGAGAGCACCGGCATACAGTTCTGGATCTATTGGGACAGATCACGACTAAGCTCTGCATCTCAAAGAGACTCTTCATTTCTCCTGAGGCTGTCAGAGTGTTGCTACAAGAATGGGACGTAAGTTCTCATTAGGCTTGGTATCTTTAATGCACCCATCCAGTGCTCTGTTAATGTCTTGCTGATGCTAATCATAGCATAGATTTATTAGACATATTTTCTTTCAAAATGCAAATAAGTCACCTGTTGTATATTTTGTATGGCTTCAGACAATTCCAAAAGACACCAAGCGACAAACAAATGCACAATGTGGAAATTTATAAAGTGTTCAAATCTGAAGAACAGTAAAAAATATAACATATATTCACACTTCTATTATAGTTGCTCATACAAGCATCATCCCTGACACGATCCAGGCACTGATGGATGCAGGGATTGAGCAGTGAATACAGAACAGATGTTTATATAGGGATTGGCTTTTTTCACAATCGGACAGGCCAGAGCCTGGGAATCCAAATCCAGGTCAACTGGTTCCAGATTTCAGAGTCAGGGAGACAGAGGGTAAAAAGCCAGGAGGTCCAAATCCAGTGGAGTGGGTCAGGATCAGGGACAGGAAGGGCAACTGGACAGAAGGGAAGAGACAGATAGGTTAGAAACCGGGAAAATCACTCAAGTAGCTACAGCAGGCCTGAAGGTGTTACCGCTGACGGTTTCACAACAATCCAACGTTGTGCAGGAGGAAGATCTGTTCTTATACGGCAGCAACTGGAGATCAGGGTGATGATGATCAGGTGTGAGTGGTCACAGTTCAGCAGCCGCAGCAGCTGTGACAATCCCAGATTCCCTGCAGTCAGTTTGGGTCTTTCGAGCCCTAGATCAGTTTTCACCACATAATAATTGCTCCTCACCCCAGCAACTAGTAAAGGTCCAGCCATCCATTATCTAGAACGCTTATCGATGTAGAGTATATACAGGTGCTGGTGCCTATCTCAAGCTGTCAACAGATGAGAGGCAAGAGGCAAGGTCACATGGGACAGGTGCTTGAAAAGAGCATCTTGCTTTGGACACATTGTGTCATGTCTGTGTTCTTGTCCCGGGTCTGTTCAAGGATGTCAATGCTTTGGCCTGCAAACTTTCCTTCTCTTCAACAGTTTCAGTTCCCCTTTTGTGCTGGGCTGTGCATTCATCTTTGACCTTCTTTCAGTTCTCCTTTTTCCTAAACTCTTACCTAGCAGCTCTCCCCAACACAACATCAGTGATCTTTGATTGCAGTTACACATTTTTACATAATTTCAAGTTAATTGTCAAAATCACATGTAGAACCTCTTTAGCTTCTCCAATTCAGCATGAAAACAACATTAATCCAAGTATTTTGCATTCAGTCTTATTCAATTACTCAAAATGATTTGACATCATTCTTTGAAGCTTTCTTCAGGCTGGAAATGTACTTCCTCTTTTTCCAGGCAGCCTGCTGTTCTTTTTCCATGGCTTGACAGCACTTTCTGTCTGGCTATGATTATGATTTGCTTTCTTATACAAAAAGAAATAGAATTGAAGCAAAGTTTGCATGACACACAACATAAAAACACAACCCCGTTGATCTCATTGAAGTTCAATTCCATTGTTAGGTCTAGATGTTACCTTATATGACTCATTTTACAGGTAATTTCATGTATTGTTACTGCTAAACCAAAATGTCCAGCATGCGGAAATGGGATGACCTCGCGTAACCTCAAAACTCTGATCATCAATCATGATCAGAGTTCTAGCTGTTCTTCTGACTTCTGTTTCATCTACCCAATGTCTGTGTTTAGATGCTACAAGATGCCCCGATTTGCTGAAGATATGTTCTTTCTGAATGTGAATGAATCAGGGATGTATTTTTCTATTACACTGTCGGATCATTTTTATCCTTCACTTTAGCCAGTGGCTATGTCTCAGAAGCCCAGTCACCCGACTGCTCCCAGCTTGACCAGCAGACTGAACGACAGCCTATTCTCTGCGTTGCCAGTGTAGTATAAATAAATTTGTAATGTAATGTACACTTTCACTTTTTGTGTATTTTTAAGTGAACTATTTCAATCTGAAGTATTAGGGTATTAAGACATGTAAAGAAATAAAAATGATTTAGTCTGTTAGATTTTTTTCACACTGCTGTCCCTAACATAGTTAAAATCTTACACTGTAATAAATATTTTATTGAAGTAAAAAATATGTAGCTAAAGTTTGATAATTACAAATTTATCAAAGTTTGTCTTTACAATAAATGCTGAAAAATTGAAATGAAGTTTTTTTTTTCATATCTTGAAGAAATGCACATTGAATCATGGAATTGTGTTAATATTTTCATTGTGTGTGTGTGTGTCCATCAAAGCCTATATAAAAATGACTTATCAGAATTAGGTGCATCAAATGTAAACATTGTGCCCCAAAACAATTAAATAATCACATCAACAAGTTTCAGACATTGTCTTTAAGTGTTTTTTTTTGTGTTTTTTTTTTTTTGCTGGTTTTTTGATTCCTAACTATAATAGTGGGTGAGAGAGAATGTATCAGTGACATTCATTAACTTAAAATACTTTGTAGAACGGTGCTTTATGAAGTTCGGTCCACTTACTTGTATTACCTTACTGGCAGATATGCCACTTTCAATATAGCATATTGCAGCAACGTGAGGCATCTACTTATTCAAGCGATAACTTCCGGTTCAAAAGCAAAAATTAGTGTAGTCCAATCTGTGATTTCTCAGGTGTCCCACTGGGACATACCTCTTCAGTTTTTTAATGCTGCTGTGTTTTTCAATTAGTTGATGTGGTTTGTACCTTAGGGCCACAGTATGTAACTAATGTTTATTATAAACTTGAAATTGTGTTTATATGTTGTATTTTTGTGTGAAAAAGACTAGATTTGTAACCCTAATTCATTTTGATGATCACAAACAGGAACTCCCCTCTTTGCTTGAAGCTGCACTTCGCAAGCTAAAGCAGATTTCTGAGAAATATTCAAGCAAATCTGCTCTTGGTAAGTAAGAACTAATGGGTAGAACAAGGGATTTTTCCTGGAAGTATTTAATCTCTGTTGATCTTTACTTCTCAGCTTCGGATTACCACCATGTGAGTCAGCAGGTGAAGCAACTTGAGGAGAACACTGCTGTTGTTTTGGAGGAGGTATTATCTGCCAAGATCCTGATGGGCCGGATTCTGTCTGCATGGGACTCATACATTGACTGTTTGAGTTCCCTTCAGGCTTGGCTTCAACAGAGCTCTGCAATGCACAATCAAGGCAGAACATTAATGGTATTACACTCAAACATCTCGTTTGGAATTAAATGACAGTGTCAGTCCAAACCAAATGACAGGTTCTTACTTGAAGTGAATATTATATCTTAAGTTAGGGTGCACCGATGAGAATTTTGTGTTCAATTTCTTCTTCATGCTACAACTGTATCCTCTGATAAAGTATCATTAGCGCAATTTGGTAGCACAGTGCTTTGAGTTCTGACTGAAAACAGAATAGATATTTTAGTTTCTTACAAACTTCAGGCTGAAAACTGTTTGCAGTCTGAAGTTTGTTCACTGATGCTGGCTTTAAGTTAATGGCTACTTAAATCAGCACCTGCACAGATGTAGCAGTGGAAATCTATATGTATCTACACTGTAAAAAAAAAAAAAAACCCTGTAATTTTACGGTAAAAATGGCAATATATCAATAGTTTCTGATCGTAATATCCGAAACATTTTATTACCATAGAAAATACATGGAATCGCCGTAAGTCAACACTACAAAAAAACCCCAGTAAATTTTTGTAAAAAAAATTGTAAAATACCTACAGTTACTAACTGTAATATATAAAGCATTTTATTATCATTGAAATACATGGAATTGCCATAACTTAATATAGTAATATTGAGTTATGGTACTCAATATAAAAAATAAAAATGGTACTCTGATAAAAAAAACAAAAATATATATATATATATATATTGTATATGTATACAGGCGAATAAAAATGCCAGGAGTGTGTTTGCAGCACTAGTCCTCCACATCAAACCCCATGAAAACAGTTCCAGAATAAGTTACAGCAAAATTCTCGTTTTGTTCCGTTTTCACTCGGGAAGTTCTCAAGATCGCCGTGTCCTTACTAGAAATTATATTTCTAGTAATTTTGACAATCATGAAATGTAGAAAACACAGAAATCTATTGTAAAAATGTAAGTAATTGTAAAATTAATAGAAAAATATTGTAATATTGCCAGCAGTTAATTACCCTAAAATTAATGGTACTTATCGGCCAAAATTACAAATTTTGCTGACATTTATATCTGCGATGTAAAACCGTAAACCAGACTGCAAGAGTAATTTTGACAAAGAATAGAATGCTTGTGGGATATTTTGGTTTCTTTTTAAATCATCAATAATGCCTTTTATAGATCAAACTGAAATCTCAACTGTAGTCCAGGAATCGAACTGACCAGCCACCGATTGCAAGGCAAACGCCTACAGCCAACGCCACCATCATTTATGAGAGGCTTTTATTAAATGATGCATTTGGGATTATTTAATTTTATGCTGACTATAGATTTGTCATATATTAAGAGAACTTTGTTAGGCCTTGCTGCTTGTACGAAGCTGAAGTTGGTTTCAAATTGCAGCTTCCAATTTGGAAAATGGCTAAAGGGTGATTCCACCTAATCTTTCACTATTGTCACCATCTTTAATTTTCTCTAGCTAGAAAACTACAGCACCTAGACTCTTCAAACCTGGACTAGATTATTCTCAACTAATATCTGAATATTTAAAACCAAGTGTAGGATTTGTGAAACTTCAACAAAGAGCAATTCTAGTGTGATCCAGATGCATAAAAATTGTGAAATCACCCTTCATTGAAGTTTCACAAATCCCACACTTGGTTTTAGATGTTCTGCTATTAGGGCAGCATAACAAAGTCAAGCTTTGAAGATAAGTGTAGTTTTGAAATTAGAACAGGTCTAGTGTTATACAAAAGCATAAAATGGTTTTATATCAAACCATTGATATAATGGTTAGGGTTAGGGTTCAATAAGCTTTCAATAAAAGTTTATTGAACTTTTGTAAAAGTTCAATAAATCAACTTTTATTAAAATTTCACAAATCACACACTTGGTTTTAAATATTGTGCTATTAGTTGAGAATAATCTAGAGAGTTTTTCATTTTATTATTGTGTTAAACATCAGGGTTTACAGTTAATAGAGTTAGTTATTTGTGATGTAAACACAAGTAGTTTTCTAGTTTGTATTTCTGCTTGATCCAGTAGGATCAGCAGCAAGATTCTTTTACCTCTGATCCTTGCAGTTGAGCGTGGCTCAGGATATTGTGGTGTCCTGAACTCTCCACAATATTAACAGTCCCACTGCACTAGCTAAAGCTGCTAAGTAGCAGGTGCTAGCTCATGGTGCGTAGAGCCATGAAGGCCTGGTCCTTATCAAGATGCGGCTACTGAATTGAGACAGTCTTTGAAATAAAGTTTCTGCTATGTCTGTGCGTTCAGGAGAAGGAGAAGGACAACACATTTCTTCATCACAGGTGAGCTCCTTTCACAGTTTTAACTTAACTAACTTTAACCAACTGAAAAAGAAATGTGTTTCCCTGTAATTTCTGAGCGACGCTCTAAAACCATGCAAAACATGTTTATGTATATGTATTGCAGCTAGACATTTTTGCGATATGGAATATTTAATGCTAATTTTCCCAGGCGCAACACTTCCATTAATGTTTCTTTAGAAGCGACTGCATAGATATATTTAGATCAGTGGTTCTTAACCTGGGTTCGATCAAACCCTAGGGGTTCGATGAGTCAGTCTCAGGGGTTCGGAGAAGCCTTTGCCGTGGAGTTAAAGACACACTTGTGTAAAGTTAGGCCCCGCTTGGCCATCACTTGCTGCACAGAATCACATGACATTGCTTGGCCAATCAGCGCTGCAGGGAATTTAGTGCGCACAGTAGTCAACAGCTGTCATATATATGTTGTATGTAGTGTCGTTTCTTTCTCAATATTTTAACCCATACTAAACATGTTGAGCAAAAAAAGAAAGTGGTCGAACGAATATGTACAACAGGGGTGCTCAATACGTCGATCGCGGGAAGGTTTTGAGTTGATCTCGGCAGTAGGTGACAAACTGAAGGCCACCAGGATGATGAGACCAGCACTTCCTCTTCTGGCAGGCTTATCAAAATATTCAAGATCCAAAACGTTTGTATCTTCATTAAAGTATTATAATTTTAAAAAATCAACAAAACGTGTCAAAATTAATAATCAGTAATTATTGTTTCAACAAGGTGTTGTGCAATTCAGTGCGTTCCAGATCCTTTAACAAAAAAAAAGGCAACAGGTGTGCTTAAACGACAGAGAGATGGAGAGTAAAAAGATGCAAGTGGTTTTGAGTTGATCACCTGCTCGGGCTGTTTCACCTTTGTTTACCTTTGCTGTGGTTCATCACAGCTGCTGTAGTTTCTGAAGATTCAATAAATGACAAACTTGGACTAATTACCATGGTCATTTGCAGTAAATGTCACAACAAACATCAAATAGGACAAATATATTTCATTAAGGTTTAACAAACAAATGGCTTCTCCCAAGATAATTATGTGAAATTAAATTCAATATATACCAAATTCAGAAGATTTGCCATTACCTTTGCAGTGCTCTTTGGTTCCTCCTTTCACTCTGTAGTTTCTCATATTGACGTCATCAAACCAAATTTCAGATCTACCATAACTGACTGACACCTGCTGGCCTCAGGTTTACAACCAGCTTCTGACTGAGAAACCAGTAACTTGCTCCCAGTGTCAGAATCTCACTGAGGAAGAAACTCCATTAGGTTTTCTATCACTATCATTTCTGAAATTACTGATGTATATTAATATAGAAAATGAGTCAATAGGGTTTAATTTATTATTTTTATGTCTTCGTGTCATGAGGTAGATCTCATGGTGAGAGAAAAAGTAGAGAAAAAAAATATTTTGGGGGGTTGAAATTCTTTTATGGGGCCAAAATATGTTTTTGCAGCCAGAATAAAGTAATACTGTAATTTGTCATGAGTTCATGCACTGTGTTGGTTTTGTTCTTTGAGCAAGGTGATGTTCATGCATGACTCATTTTGTGCACCAGTAAAAAAAAGCATATACCTATGTCTTGAATTTGGAAAATTCAAGACATAGGTATGTCTTGAATACCTATGTATTCAAGATGTCTTGAATACATAGGTATGTCTTGAATTACATACCAGTTGACTCGTTGACTCTGGCTGCAGAGTCAACAGCCAGTGAGAAGAAGACTGATAAATAAAATCATATTTTATTTATCACTATAGAAGGGTTCACTGAATGAACATGAAACTGGTGGGTTTGGTCCCTCGAAAAAGGTTAAGAACCACTGATTTAGAGGCTTCAACTATTATTTCAGGTCTACTTAAGACTGCATATACTTACGGTTATTGTTAATGACAGAAGCATTTGAATTACTTTGAGTGTGAAATTTTCATGCATGCAAGTTAAAACCGTGAAGAACACTTTAGCTTTTGTTTCAGTACTTTAGCAATACTTGGAAGCTTGGTGTCAGAGCTAATATTTAATATTTTTCTTTAGTTTCTTGACTGCCACCCCCAAAATATTTACATTAAAGTCACTGGATCCATGACAGTTAAAGGTTTTAAGTATTAAATGGTCTCTGATAAATTGTCTCAACTTCCAAAACAGCATAAGTTCATTGTGTAAGTTTTAACATGCATAAGTCTTGAAGTTGTCATAATGTCAATCATATTTTAATTAATTTATATTAGATTTTTTTTTTTAAAAATCTGTCCTGAATTGGTAAATTGCTCCCAAGTGAGTCCTGAGTTTCTCTAATAGGTCAATGTATGAACCACAAGCTCAACCAATAATCAACCAGTTGCTGAAATAGATTGAAGGTGCATCTAGTGAAACATCAGTTGGCAATAATGGACCTTACCAAGCTTACAACCGGCCTAGAAAATCTCACGTGGCCGCAAGTCTCACAAACAAAGCCTCGCTGTGCTTGTGTCTATGTAAACATGGTGTCTTCCACTTGGACTGATAGAGTCAGTCAGCGCGTCATTTCTGCCGGATTTTCACCAAATATCAGCTACAACAATGGACAGAGGAATCAACAAGTTCATGTCATCTTTTTTGGATGACATTAAGGTGTTTGAGCCACACGATGCCTCCAACATTATGCACGTCAAACAAAATGCTTTTGTTCGATGAGGAAAACGGCAGTGATAAATCTCAGCATCAATATAGCTGTGGACAAGATCTCTGATGCCTATTGTTCTTTCAAGGCTGGTTAAGTCGGAGTAGTCACTGTTTTGTAGGTTACTTCTGAAATCAGTGGGTGATTCCTGTTGTTTAACACGAGTAACGGTTTAGTCAAAAGCCTTTTCTGCTAAAATAAAATCTTTACTGTATATCAGATACACATTGCATATTGATGTGTTTAGCGAACGTAAGACTGTGTAGCAGACAGGCTTCAATGTGTAGTGTAAGTATACTGCATACTGCCGTTATGCTGTATTAGCTAATAGGTGTTCATGATGGATGTGTTTATTATTGATTTTCTTTTTTTCAGACAGAAAGAAAGCAAATCAATAATACTTACACCAGCACACACTCCTTTGTTCTTGTTGATCCTACAAAGGTTGAGCTGCTCATGTGGTTGTGCACAAGCTTTGATCCAAGCGAGGCATTCTGCTTTTGATTTCAGAAATCTGTGAATTTTACGACCATAAATACAGTCAGGATTCCTGACATCATCACTACAGATACCCCACTAGCAATGGAGAACCATTCTTTTTCGATGTGAAAACTTGCTGCCGGTCTGCAATGTAGCCTGGCGCTACATTAGCTTGTGTTTACTAATGCAGGTACATTAGCTTGTTTGTGAGACGGCCACCCATGTGATTGCTGCGCTACTACGTAGAATGGGCATCAGCCAATGAAATGCGGCCCCTGTGGTAAGGTCCATATGGCCTATATAGCCAAAACACAACACAATGTTACATTTCTGGCAACTGAAGAACAAGGATCTGGGCAGAGTCAACAGCCAGTGAGAAGAAGACTGAGACTGAGGAGGAAATAGTTGGGAGGAAACCAGAAGAAGAGTCAGAAGAGGTTGAGAATATCTGCCAGAAAGGTGCAGGGGAGGAGTGCTCTGTGGGGCAGTCCCCTCCTTAGCAGGGGACTGCAAGACGGAACTTTGTGTAAAGGGGCGGCGCATTGCATGAGGAAGCATTTTTGGTTTGGATTGGAAGACAGATTATCAAGACTATAATCAAGACTCAAATTATATTTACATCTTTTTCTGCTGACTTCCATATCGGTGACCTTGAACATCTGCGAACATGTTTTTTAAAGAGAACTCACCGGATGCTGCTGCTACTTCTCTATCAGCTGTGGTTTCGGACCCAGTCTCTTGCCAGGTGGTCATTACTCCAACCGCCACTTCTGTTTTTGCTGCCGTTATCAAGCTTCCAGAGTTCTGGCAGCATGATCCAGAACCATGGTTCCGACATGTGGAACCCAGTTCCATCTCTGTGGGATAACCACAGAGTACTTCCATGTAGTTTCTGTGTTGGATTCCGCTTGCACCCGCCATCTGATGGGTCTGCTGAGGAACTTACCAAGCGCTAACAAATACAGCGTGCTCAAGGAGAATCTGACAGTCGGCTCTACCAACTGTCAGACGCGGAGCGGCCGATCGCTTGCTCTCTCTGAATGGCTTGGGGGATCGAAGACCTCTGAGCTGATGGAGAACATGCTGGCATTACTTGGTTCGAGAGATGCTTCCTTCCTTTTTACACATCTGTTTCTGTACCTGCTTCTTCCACCTGTTCACACCACGCTGGCCAGCTTTCTGCTGATCCAGACAAAAGGTTATTGCTGAAGAAGCGGACCGAATTTTGTTGGCTTTCAGGCACTAAAGTTTAAATGCAGTTCTACCTGGTGTGACTCAAGGAGAGTCGGAGCCTGTTGATGCTGTAGCTGCAGTGATGGAGCGAAAGAAGGACGACGTTCTCTGCCTATTCCAAAAGTCCATGGGCATCTCCATTGCACATGGTTCCCAAAGCAGACGAGGGTTGGCGACCCTGTGGGGATTTTCAGCGCCTTAACAATGCAACCAGTAACGACAAGTACCCAATTCCTCACATTCAGGACTTTTCTGCCTGCCAGGCTGGAGCAACCGTTTTCTCTAAGGTGGACTTGGTGCAAAGTTACTATCAGGTTCCAATGCATTCTTAGATGTACCCAAAACGGCAATTATTACGCCTTTTGGTCATTTATACGTTTTTATGGATGTCATTCGGTCTTAAAGGTGCAACGCAGACTTTCCAGCAGCTTATGGATTTGGTCCTCCAGGGTATGCCATTTTTGTTCGTCTATTTGGACGACATATTGGTGGCTAGTCCCTCTGCGGAAGAACACAATGGTGCACCTTTGTCAGTTGTTTGTTAGACTCAATGAACATGGCTTGATCATGAACCCAGCTAAATGCTAGTTTGGACTGCCTGCTGTTGAGTTTGTGGGACACAAAGTGTCTTCTCAAGAGGCGGTTCCCCTACCTGCAATGGTTGAAGCAGTTTCTGCTTTTCCCAGCCCTCTCTCAGTGAAGCTCCTGCAGGAATTCTTGGGGATGGTAAACTTTTATAACCGTTTCTTCCCACGGGCAACTCACCTCATGCATCCCTTGAAGCACTGAGAGGCCAAAAAGGGTACCAGCAGATAGAGTGGATCAGGCATTCAATGATGCCAAAAAGGCCTTGGCTAATGCTGTGCTTTTGGCCCATCCATCTCCAGTCTCTCCTGTGGCGCTAACAACTGATGCCTCTGATTATGCAGGTGGGGCAGTTTGTGAGCAATAGTTGGCTGGTGCCTGGCAACCCCTTGCTTTTTGTAGCAGGAAACTCCAGGATGGTGAAAAAAATATAGCACCTTTGATAGGGAACTGCTTGCCCTTTTTCTGGCAACACGTCATTTCCATTACATGTTGGATTTAAGGGACTTTACTACTTTTGTTGATTACAAGCCTTTCACTTTTGCTATGGCAAAAGTTTCTGAACCGTGGTCGGCTCAGCAACAGCAGTATTTGTATTTGTCATTTCACCACTGACATTGAGCATGTGGCTGGTAAAAATAATCTGGTGGCTGACTGTCCAGAGCAAAGGTTGCTTCTATGCATTTAGGTGTGGACTACCTTGCCATGGCCACCAACCAACTGACCGACCAGGATATTCTGGCCTTTAAAGTGGCTGAATCAAGTTTGCATTTAGAGGACGTCTCCTTTCATGAGTGTGACACAACCCTTCTTTGCGATGTCTCGACTGACAAGCCTCAACCTTTGGTCCCTACTTGTGCTGGCAGTAATTTTTCCCAGCCAGCAGATGGTGGTGTTTCCATGTTAAGTTGGTTATTGAACAGTAGAATTAGTTCAGAAACACATGCATAATGGCTGAAACCAGCAGTTTATCAGTCTTCATTTAATCATTCTTCATCCTGTTTTGTTGTTTACAGAAAGCACTGCTTGTAAGTATTTTGTGTTCTTTTATTGCTTCTGAGACAAGATTGAGCTATATTTGCAAGCATTTATGTTGAAAAAGGTTGATGTTTGTAAGGCTGATTGTGACATGTTATTTACACAGTATTAAGTATTTGCGTCCTTACTATTTGTATGATTTGACTACTGTTGTATTCTAAATCGTGTTTTTCATCTTTATTTGTAGTTTCACTCTTTTGGCATTGAAAGCAACGTCAATTAAAGTGACATACTCCTGTCAATCGTCTTAAGAGTTTATCTATCTGCACAACTGTTACTTGGAAACACAGTGGGAACAGAACACTACTAGTTGGCGTCGGTGGGTTTTTAATGCAGTTCATTCTCTTTCTCACCCAGGCGTTAAAGCTTCTGTTAAACTGGTAAGGGCAAAGCTTGTGTGGCTGGGATTCCGTAAAGATGTATGGATATAGGTGGCTTCCTGTTTGGCTTGCCAGTGTGCCAAGGTGCAACGGCAAACTAAGGCTCCACTGCAGCACTTTCCTGTGCACATGTTCAAACAGAAGTTTGAACATGTGCTACTTCTGGGGCTAGTGGACTTAGTGGGGATACTTCCACCTTCCAGAGGTTTTACCTTGCTCCTGACAGTGGTGGACAGAACTACTTCTGCCAGTAGTTCTGGCAGAAGTAGAACTACTGGCAGAAGTAGTAGTTCTACTACTACTTCTGCCAGTAGTAGTAGAACTACTGGCAGAAGTAGTTCTACTTCTGCCAGTAGTGGTGGCAGAAGGCAGTTCCGTTGTCATCAACCACTTTGGTTGATGTGGCTCAGGCATTTATCTCCTCCTGGGTGTCCCGGTTTGGTGTGCCATTGGACATGACCTCTGAAAGAGGTCCCCAAGTTTACTTCAGAGTTGTGGACTGCTGTGGCAGAAAGCCTTGGGTGTTGTTGGGCCTGCGCTCAGCTCCAAAAGACGACTTGCCCTGCGGTTTTCTTCAGCTGAGTTGGTTCTGGGGATACCAGGGGTAACTCTTCCGGGTCCAGCGGGTTTGGTTGATTCCCAGGGGAGTAGAACAGTTCTAAATGGTGAATCTAGATCTTTTGCCCCGTTGGCAGCACATCACTGCCTTCCAGGTGTTTGTGCCAAAGGACCTAATGTCTGCTGAGTATGTATTTATCCACCATGACTCTCACAACGCTCAGCACTTCAGCCTCATTACAATGGTCCAAAATGTGTTTTAGAGAGGGGACCTAAGGATGTTTTGGTGCAGTTGGAGGATCATCAGGAGAGTATTTTGATAAACCATTTAAAGCCAGCTCATGTGTTACCAGGGGATCCAGTGGAGTTGGCTTAGCCACCTCGGCGTGGTCGTCCCCCAGTTGTCTTTACCCACTCTCCCCTTATGGCGGGTTTGCCCCCCTCAGGTGGACAGTTTGGTAGCAGTCGACCTGGAGAGTCTCTTTCAATTTCAACCCCTGTTCCTGCGAAAAGAAGCAGTGGTGGCTGACTTAATTAAACTCCCTAGTCGTTACCGTTAGGTATTTCAATTGTTTTGTTTGTTGTTGCCATTTAGTTTTTACTTTGTGTGTTTTCTTTTATGTTGTTTCACATGTTATGTGTTTTTGTATTTGTGACATTCTATGTGTTCAAGGGGGTCAATGTATATATTTTACACCTGAATGTATACTCTTATTGTGACCGGGAGAAGGTGAGGTGAGAAGACATTAACGGTTGTACTACATTCCATTTTTGGTTTGGATTGGAAGACATCTCTATGTCTTCCAATAAAACAAGACTCAAATTATATTTTTGTCTTTTTCTGCTGACTTCCACAGTATAAAGCTCAAATCTAAACAATCGATGGCGATAGACACACCAGATAAGGGCATTTCACTTTTTGAATAATCAACCCTTTGTTTTCGAATTTTTTGGGATTTTTTCCATTTGGCTTTCTGTATTGAGTTTATCTTGTGTCATCTATATTGAATTGTTGTTTTGAGTGTTTCTCCCAAAAGGGAGGATGGAAGGATGAAGATAGAAAATTCTCTGAAACAACAGGTCTTCATCTGATGTGTTTTATTTGTTTTTTTGTCTGGTTGCAATAAGGATCACACCTGTCGACAACAAACAAAAGTTTAAGAATTTCTGAATTTTCAGTCAGAAATGATCACTCTGCCTGGTTGAAGTACCAGTCTCCATGTATGCATGTGTGCAAGTCAACAAAGGTGAAACAAACATTTAAGTGAATACTGAGTTCATGAAGTGGCTCATTCTAATTTTTGATTTGTTCCTGTTTTCCAGCAGACAGGAAACACCTGATCGACAACATATGAGCCTCAACTCAAGCTGTGATTTGGAAGACCATCTACATGTTGCACAGCCTCCTGAGCAATGTCTGAACTCAGTGACTTGTTACTCTCAACCCAGAGCACAACCTTTTATCACATGCTTGTCTTGTACAGTAGATTATCCCTTATATGATTACATGCTCGGGTTTTTTTTTCTCCAGATTTGAGTGACACTGAGGAAACTGAACAGGAAATAGAATTGATTCTTTTTTTAACTGAATTTTTAAATAGAAATTGTTTCTTCAAGTGGATTACTCATAGTCTGTATTTTTGTTAAATTTGGACTTATTTTCTTTATAACGTTCCATATTGAAATGCTGACAAACTACATTTCCTTGTGTATTGTACTGTAATTTTATGGTAAAATTCTGGTAATAATAGCTATCGGTAACTTAAGAAGGCTTGTTTTTTTCTTCTTTTTTTTTTTGACAATAAAATATCAAAATATCACAAAGTCCTGCTGTGTTTTCCACTTATGTAGACTAATGTCTATGTTATATGTGTTGTTTTTATAGTAAGTTGCACAAAAAGTTTAGAGTTCTGAACTGCTAAAGCTTCGGTTGCCAAAATATTATACCGTAATGCCTCAGGCCATATTTAGAGGGCAAAACCACATTTTAATTTATTTTACCATATTTTATGAAATATAGTAAAATACCACCGGTTTTAGTAGCCAGAATTTTACTGTATAAGGACAGTAAAGTTCTAGCAATCACAGCTGCCAGTATTTTACCATAAAGTAGAGCCATTTTTCTTTTTTTTTTTTTTACGGTGTCCACATAATCATGGTAATAAGCAGGTTGACAGTGTTTCTTGTTGGTTGACAGTTGCCCTGTCTCGTCTTCCATACGGAAAAGTTAAAACACTCAGCAGTTATCTTGTACACAAAGTCTAGTTTGCTAGAAACCACAAAGTCTTAAAAGATAGAGTGTGCGAGCGATACTTAAAAATGAACACAGTGTTTTCAACAAAGATGAGCTGACTGTCTTGAAATAACCCAAGGTATTTAAAATTTGCTACAGTTTAAAAGTTCAGCCATCCAGAGAAACTGGCCCTACTTTAAGGTTTTGTATCATTAACACTACATCCTTATAATAATTACAATAATTATAATAAAACATTTTCTGAACGCATACAGATGCTTATAATCTCACCAGCAGCTGGACATAAAACTTTAACATTACCACTTTCCTTTCCACTGGTAGAGTATTTCTAATCTCTGCTGCTGCATGGTTTTCTATAGGTAACATCTGAATCCATGAGTGAGTGGGGCTCTAGGCATGCCCATTTAAATGAGGTGGCTAATTTCCTGATGGAGTCCACAGACCCTGAGACCAGTAGGGGTCTGGCAGAAGAGCTATGGAAACTCAACAAGCACTGGGCAGAGTGTGTCAAAGAAAACACTTTGGTAAGTCATTCAAGAAACAAAATGAGATCTGTAATGTTCTAGATTCATGTTTGTTTTTAACTTATGAATGACTGCTGAATTGTGTCACTCAGGGTGACATGTTGTACTTTCATTGAGATTTTTTTTTTTCAAAACTTCATTCCTGCCTTTTTGGAATGAAAGGCAGAAACCTTTGGATAACTGTTTCTTGTTTTGGATATTGTGTACTTGGACAGATTTTGAGGGTTGCGGGGGCATCAGCAGTATGTGTTCGCCCTGCAATCAATGGATTGCCCTCATTATTTGCATTCCTGGGGAATACACTTAACCCACCTTGCCTGCTCGTGTTGTCGCTTCTGTCAGTATTTGCAAAAAGAGTTCACCAGTGTTATTTTGGTAGCTATTTACATTCCCTCCGTAGCTGTTGCCGATAATGCATGTGATGACATAAGTTCCATAGTTGCTCGGATACAGACAAAGCATCCTAGTGCATTTATGGCAGTATCTGGTGATTTTAATCATGCCTCCCTCTCTTCTACTCTGCCAACATTTCACCAGTTTGTCAGCTGTTCCACCCGAGAAAAGAAGGCTTTAGATTTGCTTTATGCTAATGTCAAGGATGCATGTCTCCAAACCAAGACCTCCTCAGTGGAAATTGGATCATAATCTTGTTTTTCTCTTCTCTGGATACAAACCCCTTGTCAAGAGACTACCTATTAGGAAGATGACTATAAGGAAGTGGTCACAAGGAGCCGAAGAGGCCCTACAAGGTTGTTTTGAAGCAACTTATTGGAGTGCTATTTGTCAGAGAGCTGGCGATGACATCGGTGCCATGACTATTTGACCAAATACATAAACTTCTGTGTGGACAGCGTCATCTCTACCAGAGATGCTTCCCAGTGAGATGCTTTCCAAATAATAAACCCTAAGTCACTCATGAACTAAAGGAACTACTAATCGAGGAAAAAAGAGCCTTTAGGGAACAAGTCAGGGAGTTGAGGAGAATATAGAAGTAGCTGAAACTCAAGATTAGAGACAGCAAGGAGAAGGACAGGAAGAAGCTGGAGTCTACTCTACAGGTCTACTCTAACATCAGCCTGGCATTTAGAGCCAAGCAGGATAGTCACACCTGATGCAGTCTGACCACATGTCACGGTTTTTGATTCCTGCATATACCCCCCTGAGAAAATCTGAACGTATCACAATGAGAACCATCACAAGCTGGGCTATCGATGCCTTTCTGGAGCTGCAGGATGGACAAAATTCTATGTAATATCAAAACCTGCACTGGCAATGTTACAGGGAAAAATTTTTCTGGATCTTCCCAAACAAGAAGGCATGTTTTAAGTCTTCTTGCAGCCTTGAACAGTTTTATTTCCAGGATTAACATGGATTTAATTATACCCAAGAGTGATGCATGGGAGAGAGAAATTTCAATTTCCCTGCAGGAAAGTTTCTACGTATCTATCTATCTGTCGGTCCGTCCTCTCACACACCCTCTCTCTCCTCAGGAGAACACAACAGCGCCAATTGCAGATTTGCCAACCAACTCTCAGGATCTCCAATATTTGATAAGAGAGGCTACTCTGATTCTTAAAGAGCCTCTAGAAGCAATGGCAGGTCCTTTGAGAGTGCACAGGAATCACTTACAGGTCACACCAACAGAGACATCACCTGTACATTGCAAATAATGTTAATTTGCTTTTTTTTCATTTTCTAACAATGTGTCCTCAACTAAAATGTATTTCCCCACCATTAGCTCACGCTAAAGAAGATAAAAGAAGTCAATCTTGGGGCTCTTCAGCCATCTGCAGAATGTCCACTGGATCAGCTTCAGAAACTTAGACATGCTATACCTGAAGTAAGAATAAGTATACTTGCATTTGTCTTTTTGATATTTTTCTAACAATGTTTATTTTTTACAGTTTTCTTTCATAAATATTACATATGGCAAACATAAATATGTTAAGATGTCATTGCCCTATATTATTTTTGCATCAGGTAATGCAAACCTTATTTGAAGCTGAGCAAGTTTGTGCAGAACTCCTGCATAGTGTGTCTGGGTTGGACAAAAGACTAGCTGAACTTCTACTCTGGGAAATGGAGGCCAGGGAGCTGTACGAGGTGCTGAGAGCCAGAGATCAACAACAAAAACTACAGGGCCAGGACCCAAGAGCAAGGGTATGATGCCCCATTTATTCTAACTTAAGGTCTTTTTTTGAGAGAAAAACATATGCTTATTATGCAACATTTGAATTTTCAGGTCGTCATTTCCCGAGGTCTACAGTTGGAGGGCCAGGTGGTCACAGAGGAGCAAGACCTGCAGGTCATAGTTGTGACTATTCAGAAAACTACACCTGTTCAGTACCTTTATGCCTCTGCAATGCAGAAACGAGTTCAAAATGCTGTTGCCAAGTCCCAGGCCAGTTGTTTTTCTACAAATGTACAGTGATTTACAGGCTACAAACAGATGTTTTCCTAATGTATGTGTTCAATTCCAGGAAGCTATCAGTTTGCTCAGTAGTCTTGGTGCAAGAAGGGACAAAAGCAGAAGCCCTCCAGAAGCCAGTCCTCCATCAAAAATTTTCATTCAGGCTAAAATAATGCCTCAACATTTGAGGCAGTCAGAGACAAGGATGCCAACTCATCAGTTAGAGTCAAATGTCATTTCAAATCACAATGAAGAAACATCTGTGCCAAAGATAGTTGTACAAGAATACGGAGAAGAAAAGATAATGTCTCCATCAATGCCAAATACCTATGCACAAGTTGTAATGCAGACAGAGAGCCAAACTCAGACTTGCCAAGATGCCAATGCACAAAAACATCAGACAATTCAAGATACTATTCAGATACCCCAGCAGCAACCACAACAACAGGACCTTTGCAAAAAACATGAGCAAGAAAAACAACCATTTAAATACGAACCAGAGCAAAAACTAGAAGATAACAAAGAGGAAGGGTTGAGTCTAGAACAACCACAACCATGTCAGGATAAGCAAGAGAAACAAGATGGTCTTGAAACAATTTGTCAGTGTCAAGACAAACAGTACACACTCCCAATTGTAAAAGAAGAAACACTTTTTAAACAGACAGCTGAGGAGATTTTATATCAGCAACCAGCTCCAAAGAAAAAATCTCTGAGTTCACAAGAACTTCAGAGCAGAAAGGCTCTGGCCATCAAGAACCGTCCATGGCTTCAGAAAGCAGCCCATCCAGAAAAGAAAAGTCCAGCTGCTTCTGAAAAACAAGATTCTACACATGGTCCTCTTCAGATGAGACAGATCAAATCACAGTTAAAAAGAGAAACAAAAAGTTCTGCTTCGTTAATGTATGTTTCGCAACATACGTTAACTAGTAAGACACCCCCTGAATTCCAAGTAACGGTGGCTAAGCAAACACAACAACAAAAAGAACAATACCAATCTGCAAGGGATGGGCAGAAACAAAAGAAGCAGTCTCAAGACTATAAAAAACAACCACACCCACCTGTTAGACAGATAGAGCCTGATTTGGGCACCAACAATAAATCTCAGATTCAGTCTTATACAAAATCACATGTCATAAATCAATCAGAACCAAATGTACAGGTTAATCTTCAGTCAGTGCCCCAGGTTCAAATCCAGTCTAGAAGTTTGGTTTACACTTGTGCAGATAGTCCACAACCACCAACAACCATGTCCCAAACCAGATTCAGTCAGTTACAGAAACAAATACTTCCACAATGCCACAGTCACTTTCAAACAAGTGTCCTTTGTGGACCTCAGCTTCCCTTGCATATCCCTGCAGGGACTACAATCAGACCCACGTCCCCTAATCAGGCACCTCCACCAGGTTTTATCCAGCTTCCTGTGCCAACCCACATTCAGCTTCATAGTCATCCACAATCTTGGGCTCCTGTTAGACCCCCTTCTCCTAAGCCACCAACAAATAACAGACCTGAAACCCAAAGTCAGCAAAGTATGACTCAACCCCAGTTGAACAAACAATCACAGCTTTTTGCCCATTCGGTGTGCCATCATGAGATCCCAGCAAATTTGGGAGATCAAGCTCCTACACCACCTCAACCTGTGGCGTATTCTCAAGCTGTTTCCCTGTCAATTACCCAGGCTCAAGCCCATCCTCAGCAAAGTGCAAATGTTCAAACTAATGCTTTTTCCATTGACCAGGCTCAGAATATTATTCAGCCAATGGCTGGCCCACATCAACCTCAGCCACCAATTTGTCATGAGGGCCAACATGTAGTCCGTTATCAAGATCATTCAGCTTCAGATCCCACAACTCTCAGCCAGTCACCAGCCTTTCACCAAGGTCTTTATTCTCCATGCCAATTGCAAGTATGGCCACAAGTTAGACCTTCAACCCAAATGTCTGTTCAGCATCTTCAAGCTACAACTCAACCTTTCCTTTCCCCGGAGATTTATCCTCAGCCTCGGTTTTCAGCTCAGCAGTGGGCAGAAAACCAAGAACTACAAAATCAACCCATTCCCCAACAAAAACATTCAGGTCCACAAATGCATTGCCAGGTAATTGCTCAAAGTTCACATTCTCTGGAATATTCAGCAGCTCAAATTTTGCCACAGTGGCCACAGCAAGCAACTCAGATAAGCTCCCATGCATATGTGATGGGTCTATCTGGTACTCAGTCTAAAATTAGTCCCCAGAGAAATACTCAACCCTGGACTCGAACCCATCCCCAGATAAGTTTCCAGAGTAATGTCCAACAGAGTTCCCAGAAGAGAGCTTACACTAAAGCACAGAAAGAACAAGGCTTGATTCAGCAACAGACCTGGTTTCAGCCGCAACTACAGCCCCAACCTTATCACCAACCTCCATCACAGACATATTTACCAGCTCCGCACCTTCTCCAAAGACAACATCACTCTCAACTTCAGATTCAAACTCAAATACCTCTACCATCATCACCACCAGACCAAGCTCAATCACAGTTGTCTACACAGTACCAAATACACAATCTTCAAGGCCAGTCCCAAACACAGACCCAGACACAGCTACAAAGTAAACCTCCTGCTAAGAATAATCAGCCTCCACCTAGTCCTCTCTTTCAGCAGCTCCCTCCCCAATCCACTCACTTCCAGGTCCTGTCGCATCCAGTGACGGAAATTAAAAGTGTGACACCTGCCAAGCCCAAACCTCTGGGCCAGGCAGAGTTGGATCCGGCAACTCTGTGTGAATTGTCAGCTCAGCCAAAGGGACAATCATCAGCCCAATTAAAGACAAAACCCATAAGTGACTCCATACCACTAATTGCTACAGCAACAACGATACTCAATGTAGAAACTTTGCAAAGCAAGAAGGAGCAGACACCGATCACATTAGAAGAAGTGGCATCATCACAGGCCCAGGCCAAGGTTTGCTCACCATCTGCGCCTGGTGTTGTGTCTGCCATAGAACCTATAGCTGAACACCAGGTGCAAAAAAGGTCTGTGGTTATGTCCCCACAAAAACCTGATGTAGAATCTACACAGCAGTCCAATGCGGTGACAAGAACTTCATCACAATCAACAGCTCAGTCACAGATTCAACACAGTGTTCAATCAGGGACTGAACTTAATGTGCAATCATCACTAATACCCAAGCCTAAAATCCAATCTCCACTACAGACCCAGCAGAGTGCTCATTCGCCAAAGTCCCAAATTTCAATTGTTCACTTGTCCCCTCAGACAAGTCAATCAGTGTCAGTACTCACTTCTCAGATTCATCTGGAATCTCCGGATCTCTTCACTAAACCATCCTCCCTAGATCAAGCACCTTCCCAGGCCTACTCAGCGGCCTACATGAAGGCGCAGGCTCTGGCCAGTAGTCACTTTGAGGAAGCCAAGCATTGCCTGCAAGCGCACATCATGGAAGCGATCTCTGTCTTCAAAGACAAGCACCTGACAGTTGAGCAAACATCAGTAAATGAGGTGAATAGATTTTATTTGCATAAAACAGCTTAATAGTTAACATATAAAAACACAGATTATTTTAATGAGAATAGGCTGCTTTATCTCCCTGTATTAATTTTTTTTTTTTTTTTTATCTTTTCAGTGTGTGCAATATTAATGCTGCAAAGTCAGCTAGGGATGCTATATTTTCTAGTATATTCCAGTTGAGCTCACACTAATTAATGGGCTATAAGTGGAAGAAATTTCACAGTAGCATACGTCAACCACTTTAGACATATTACAGTGTCCAAGATGCTGAAGGTCTTAGAGAGGGCTGGAAGCACAAATAAGAAAAAGAAAACTGAAGAAATCATGAATTCAATTGACATAGTGATTGCAGTGTTCAGCAATAGTATTGCATGACTTTATGATGTCCTGTAGCCCTAATAACCCAAGTAAAAATCTGATCAAAGCAATGATGATGTGCTTAGTTTATCATAAGCAACTGCTCAATGTTTGTATAACAAATGTTGGCTATGTAGAAACTCTGTGAATTTCTTATACACTTAGAGATGTTTAAAAAAGTGCATAACCAGGTTAAAGCTTTGTAAAAAAGAAGGATGTTTTTTCAACCAAGGCTTGTCAAAGTATGGTTATACAACATTTATTGGTATGCCTCTTTAATCAGCATAAAGAGGCATCTGCTTGCTTTCACTGATGAGACTTTCCTACATTTTTCCTCAGGAGGCTCTGCAGACTCTTGACCCAGAGTTACTTGTGGAATTCCTGAGAGCAGCCAAGGGCATGGAGGCTTTCTGTACTAAGTCTCAACTCAAAGAGATGGAATTCTTTACTCAGTCTGTCCAGTCACAGTGGGAGGTAGGTTATAACAAGAATTGCTCAAAATCTTCATTGTGATTTTAACAGTCTTAGTCTCATGAGGAGGAGACCATCAGTTCCAAAAAAACCCCTCAAAAACACACAAAGAGTACAATCAAACTTTGCAAAGAGCAAAAACTTGTGGCGTATCTTGTCATCTTGTGATCAGAAGTTGTAAGTTCGATTCCAGCTTCCTCCTGCCACATGTCATTGTGCCCCTTGGCAAGGCACTTCACCCCAAATTGCCTACCGATCTGCGTATCGGTGTATAAATGTGTGTGCGAATGGGTAAATAGGACCCTAGTGTAAAGCGCTTTGAGTGTTCAAAATGATTGGAAAAGCACTACGTATATACGTTCAGTCCATTAATAATGACTATGGAGCTTAGTCTACCTGCTTGCTTTCACACCTCGTTCCACCTCCTTGTATTCCTTCAAGGAACTTATCGGTGAGGATTTTGGTGAGTGGGCTCAACCATGTCTTCTCATGGGAATGCTGCTCTTTTTAACATCAGCCATAATTTTGTCAGTAGACAAAAGGAATCAATTGTAAGCATACATGTAATCATGACAGGGTATCAATCAAATGATTGTTTGCTTGAGTTACCTCAGTGCCGGCTGCTCCAGTCCCTCAGTGAAACTAAGAGATGGAGAAGGGGTGGAGCAAACCTATGAAGACCACAACTAAGCATTAAGAGGGGGGAATGGCATTTTCTTATGTTAGTTTCAGTTAGGTTTTTGTGTGTTTTCATGTAGGCTGATCAGCCAGTATTTAACTTTCCCCCTTGTCTCATTTAGCTATGTCAAACTATGATAAAAAGAAAAAATCAACTAAACAAACCCAGTTTGGTAAAACCATTATTACAGTGGAGAGCTGATGATGGAGAAATATTTGACTTTCAGTAGTGAGATTAAAGGGCTCAACACGTGAGGAGCAGTGAACAACAGTGAATGACAAAGGTTTTCTACCACTTTCCATCACAGAGAGCGACAGCTGGATGTTTTTCAACTTTCTTGTTTTGTGTCACATTGCATATGTATGTCTACATTTAATAGCTCAAAATTTCACAAGTACAAATTTATCTAGTCACTTGCATTATTTTATGATTTTTATTTTATCAATCAAATCAGTTTTTATTTGTGTAAGACCATCAATGTAAAAAGATACTAAAATGATTACATTTTAAGTAAGTACTCATCTAACACAGAGAAAATAATATCTTAACTGTTTGTTAAGCCTGTGTCAAGAGCTATCCTTGGAAGTTTTATACTGATTTATGTTGGTCACCGGCGTCAGTCTCAGATTGTTCTTTGTTTAACACAGAGAAATGCATGAAACTGACCTTCTGTAAGACTCATTTATCCTGTAAGTATGTATAGCTTCCAGTCACCCCACATGCATGTGTTGTTACCACAAGTCATACCAGTGTTAAGCTCAATGTTTTTAGAAATCTATAGAACTAAGTACTGGAATAAAACAAGTTTCTAAGTTATATTTATAATTAATTTAGCCTGTTTTGGGGTGGAATAGGTCACTTTTTAATTTTTTCTTTATGGTGTTTTGTATAGGAGAGCACTTTGAACTGCCTTGTTGGGGAAATGTGCTTTACAAATAAACTTGACTTGATTCTTGATGTATGTGATAATTCCCCAGGCTTGCTTCCCAGCTGACTTTGCAGAAGCTGGTCAGCACTTGGAGACCCTGAAACAGCTGTGTGGCACTCTGGGTCCTGAGGACACTCATCACCTGGCTCAGACACAACTCCTGGAGTGTGAAAAGAGGTTGGCTGCCATTCAGTATCAGTTTTGTGGAGACCAAGATTCACCACAACCTGATTCTCGGTGATGTAATGAAAGGAAGGATAGTAATCTGAAAGCTATTTATTGTGTCTCAGACTGTTAAATTAATCTGCCACACTGGTTTGAGCTGTGTTTGAGCAGGAGGAAGGTTATCAACACAAGTTTCAAGGCAATGACAGGTTCTTTATTTTTCAGAAATGAGGTCCACTTATTTCTTCGGTTAAAATATAGATGTGAAGCTTTGTAGTCCCAGAGGATTAATAAGGGAATTATTCACAGATATATAAGATATGCAGACATGAAACTACCTCATATGATCTCAGCTTAGTTTAGAAAAATAGACAAAAGATATTTCATTGACTTTCTTTGGAAATGGAACTGCTTATATTACATTTATATTACAGAATGTAAAAAAAAGATTAAATTGGGTATAACTTAATTCTGGTGTTTATTATTGTTTTATTTTGTAGAGTTCATCAAGGCTCTGGTGAGGTTGTGACCACACAGAAGGAATCTAAAAAATCTAGTGAAAAGCTTGCAGTTTCAGGAGAGGTAAGACAAGAGAAAACCGTGTTTTCTGCTAAAACCTTCTTTTAGCAGTAAAATTCCAGTAAATTTTACTGCTAAAACAGAATATTTTCCATGAGCATTTGTTTTTTTAAATGATGTAAAAATCTGATGGCTATCCTTCATTTTCATGGATTACAATTCACACAGACATGTGCATACGCGCAAAGTACATCACAGAGGCAACTAAATCAATCCATAACAAATCAATTCTGAAAATAATCTCTGACATGGACACAGAGTTAAATGCATCTTACTGACTGGGGGCTGACAGCGCTGGAAGAATTATGGACAGAACAGTTTGGAGCACATCAGGGAACAAATATAGTACTGGTCTCAATATCTGCACACTTTTATAACATCCATCTGTACCTCACCACATTCTCAGAAGTGAAAACTCTTGCAGGAATACATGAATAGTAGGAAGATGTACATACGTGACTTAACATCTTAGACAGGCCGAATACAAAGCAAATTTGACTGTTTGATATCAGACAAAAATGATCAGGTTAAAAACTCTGCAGACACATAGAGCTCAGAAGACCAGAGCTCAGAATCACAGTTCCTCCACAATTATCTCCTTAGACTGATATGAGGAAACATTATGCTATGATTGAGGTGTGTAAACATGAAAAATTGCCAAAAATTACCCTTCAACTCAAACTGACCACCTCTCTGGACATTTTAGAAAATACCTCCAATATACATTTTTTCTTGATTTGGGGGTATCTATCTGTGTACCAGGGGCGATTCTAGGATTTAACCTTTAGGCCCAGCAGGGCTAAGACCCACGAGAAGATATTCCTTGGTGCATTTTCTAAATCTAACTGCTTATTTACAAACAAAATTAAGAGACATGTCAGTAATTCATAGAATAAAAGAACAATGTTAATTTTACTCAAACATATACTTATTAAAGAGAACCTTAATTGTTTCCAGAGCTGTATGTACTCAGTTTGAAACAGAATCTCAAGACTACATCTTACCTGCCAACATCTGCTAAAATTAATGAGATACATGCAGCTCTGGAGTGTCACAGTCCTAGTGGGGTCTTCTGAAATTAAAATAAAATCTACTCAAAACTATGCATTTCCAGTCATTTGAAGAACATTTTACTAAAACCAGTTTATTATCAAAGTAGAAGTTCAGGTCAATGACTCATGATAACTAGTTATTAACCTGAACTTTATTTGAAAATCAAACTTAGAAATTGCATTACCATTATTTTTTTCTGAACGTTATGTGGCTGTTGGTCTTTTCCTTTAAATAAGAAAGTTTGTCCATCTAAGGAAAAGTGAACATTATGAGTCGGGTTTTTACTATTACAGTTCACAGTTCATGAAGTGGGTCTGTCATAGTTACAATAACAAACACCTTAATGTTCACAGACACAGAAACAGCCTAACATTGTGCACTGTTCTTTAGTTTTACCTTATTTAAGTGACTCCAGAGAGATTTGAGTAATTAATTACAAAACAGCACAGCAGTCACTAATCAAACTTCAAACAAGAGCAATAAGAACCAGGGTCAGACTAACTCACTATTTATCCACATTTTTGCATATATACACAAATTTGTTCTGAACTACAAAATAATCTTCAAATAAATAAATACTGTACACAATTTCCATTCAAAAATATCTAAATAATTCTAAATTAAGTACTAAATTGCCACTTAAAATTGTAATGCCGACTGAATTGAAGTGCTGATGGTACAAGTCTGCAAGTCTTTGTAAATCCTGCCATTTGTCTCATGTTAAATCCTTCCATTTGTCTCATAGTAAATCCTTCCATTTGTCTCAAGTTAAATCCTGCCATTTGTCTTATGTTAAATCCTCCACTATGTCTCATATTAAATCCTGCCATTTGTCTCATGTTAAATCCTCCCATTTCTCATGTTAAACCCTCCAATTTGTCTCATATTAAATCCTCCCATCTGTCCCATGGTAATGATTCAAAGATTAGATAGCAGGTAGAGCTCAGCTGGCTGGTGAGAGAAAAAGTAGATCTTGGTCTCAAAACGTATGAGCACCCCTTGGTTTAAACTTAAGTGGATCCCCACTAAATACTGAGGGCTCTGGAATCGGTAACCTTTTAGCTGACATACCTTCTGCCAAAACCTTTACAAGCTCACATATAAACATACCTCGCTTGCTTGACCCTTCCTCTCGAGGTAGAAATGAAGTCATTAAATAAATTCTTAAACTTAAATCATCTTTCTACAGTCACTTGCCAAAGCTATGCTATCATATCGCAAGCGTCTGCTTGCCAAGCAACATTCTTGATTCCACTTCCTCCTGAAGCCTTTCAAAATAAGAGTTTTAATTAAAAAAATACAAATAATTTAAAATAAAACATGTAAACTAAAACTACGGCAGTAAAACACCAAAACTACTGCTTTTCAGCAGTTTTATGCTGTTTCAAATATTAGATAGCTGAAAGTTTAATATACTGCGCATAATTCACATTTGTGCATTTTTCCACTTATCTTGCTGAGAAAAAGCGTTTTTCGTCTCACACTCATTTTTTTTACAACACACAGCCATTCAAGCTTCAAACCACCAAAACTACTGCTTTTCAGCTTTTTTAAGCTGATTCAAAGATTAGATAGTAAAAGTTTAATATACCGCATTTGTCCATTTTTATTCTTATCTCGCTGAGAAAATGCGTTTTCGGTCTCTCACTAAATTTTTTACAACACACAGCCATGAGACTTTGTTCATGCTTCAAACCACCAAAACTACTGCTTTTCAGCTATTTTAAACTGATTCAAATATTATATAGCTGCAAGTTTAATTTCTGCGCAAAATTCACATTTGTGAATTTTTCCTCTTATCTTGCTGAGAAAAAGCGTTTTTGGTCTCACATGGTTTTATTATGCTTCAAACCATGAAAACTACTGCTTTTCAGCTTTTTAATGCTGATTCAAAGATTAGATAGCTGAAAGTTTAATATACTGCTGATAATTCACATTTTTGCATTTTTATGCTTATCTCCCTGAGAAAATGCGTTTTTGGTCTCACACTCATTTTTTACAACACACAGCCATTAGTCCTTTATTATGCTTCAAACCATGAAAACTACTGCTTTTCAGCTATTTTAAACTGATTCAAATATTATATAGGTGCAAGTTTAATTTCTGCGCAAAATTCACATTTGTGAATTTTTCCTCTTATCTTGCTGAGAAAAAGCGTTTTTGGTCTCACACTCATTTTTTACAACACACAGCCATGAGACTTTGTTGATGCTTTAAAGCACCAAAACTACTTCTTTTCAGCTTTTTTAAGGTGATTCAAAGATTAGATAGCTGAAAGTTTAATATACCGCTGATAAAGGTGGTGGAGAAACCCTCCATTCTCCACCACCTTTGGGGGTGTTTCCCACTTTGATCTCGGAGCTTCCAGTCCATATTCTGCACAGATGTTTCTGTACACTATGCCTGCCACTTGGTTATGTCGTTCCATGTACTCTTTCC